>JARJHM010001250.1:0-46667 GCA_033356055.1 Carex pumila | reverse complement strand
AGTAGGTTTGAGGTTGCTTGAGGGATTTTGAAGTTTTAAGCTCTCACAACAATGGAGTAGGCTAAGCTCTCAGAAAATCGCTTTAGAAATGATTAGGGTCGGCTGAGATAGATTTGAAAGTGATCCCTTCAATCTATTTATAGTGGCAGCTCAAAAATGAGCTGTTTGATATAAAACGTTACCAACGTTTTATCAAACGTTACCAACGTTTTATTCAAATACGATTTAGGGTTTTAATTCTCTGACAGCTTAGAAAACGTTACATAACGTTTTATAACCGTTGTAACGTTTTACAAACGTTATAACGGTTGTATAACGTTATAACGTTATAACTTGATTCTTTTGAGGCTTCTTATTATTTTAAAACGTTACCAACGTTTTAAAAACGTTCATAACGTTTTATCTCAATTTAATCAACCTCACACATACTTTACCAAGCATTTGATTTTACAATATGTATTCTTGATAAAGGTCTTCATGATTTCTTCAGTCCAAGCTTATTATTCAACAGTTCTTACTCTTCTTGGACCTACATATTCTCAAAATAGAAGAAATTGTAAAATTCAATAATTGTATGTTTTTGCAAATTAGTCAAATAGACGTAAAAGATTATTGTACGAACAACAAAGTCAAGCGGTCAAAATTAGAAGATTAATAAATTAATTTTAATGCATTCATATTTTGAACCTTTTTTGACCACTTGACTTTATGTAAAATTAATTTAAAAATTTTAAAAATTTACATGTAGTAGACGCATCACTTATAAGGTACACAGATTTCAACGGTTCAAATTCGTCGTTTGAGACTAATTCAATAAATTTTAGACTTGAGTTTACTAAAAAAATTGACGAACTTATCAACACCTTAGTTCTACTCTAATTAATAAATAAAACAAGATCAGAACAGAAAACGTGGGGCCCCTTAATTGTACACAAAGTTGATACTACTTTCTACTTTCTTAAGGATTTTCTGCAATTTGAAATTGCATTGAGTTTAAAATTAAATAATAACCACCTTCAAAACATTATAATGGAAAATTTAAATATTGGAACTTTTTTGCACGAAAATTGCAAAATCTGAAACTCAATTTTCAGACATTGAATAGATTATAATATTATATAGATAACTTGATATTTAATATGTTGTATATGTTTTCTTTTATTAGATAATGCTGTACTTCAAATATATCTAAGTGAAATTAAAATTTATCGTACATAAAAACAGAAATGTGTATTTTCTATTTGCATCAACAAGCCCATTTTTTTTTTGTCAATTACAACCTAAATTTAAATTTTAAATGATATATAAATGAAAACTATTTTACTTTCTTTTTTTAAGCAATGAAGGAACCTCACACATCTAACGTTTTCATATCGTCTTTAATAGAGTTGGAAGGAAAAAAAAAATGTTGTTATTCCTTGGAAATAACAGGAACCTATTATTCTGATTCCAACTATTTAAACTTTTTTATGCACAAATCTCAATAAAAATCAACGATTGAAATTAGAATAACAGGTTTCTGTTATTCCCAATAAATAACAGCAAATTTATTTCCGAATTTGAATCCACAATTTTTTTAAATTTATTTATTTTAATATCTCATTATTTGAAGTTAAAACACAACATATTACGACACTACGTACTCCGCCACCGGTTGACTAGTTCGGTTTTGTTGATGAAAATTTTCCTAAATAAATTACTTTAGAATTAATATAAAATGTTGAATTCAATTCAATGCTCAAGATCTTTCTAAACTCTTTTAGAATATACATTTCAAAATCCTAACTTGATTCAAGATGGAGATAGGAAGCAAGAATCATAAAGCGTTGAACCTATATCTGAGGTAGAATGAGGTAAAAAAGGGACGTGAAGAAGATCCAAGTTTATATTTGCAACCGAATTTACATAATTTAATTATAGGTTAAAAACTTATGAAATAAATAGTTTAATTGACCTAAATACTTATTTTACAAGGTCTAATTCTAGATCTGGAGTTATTTTTTGGGACTCCGATTTACTGCGAAAACTAGTTTGCACAATGGTAGATAAAATTTGAATTCAAGTCACCTCAATTATACAATAAAACTCTAACCGTCAGGCTATAAATAAATATTTGATATTTTATGAATAAGGCTAGACTATATAATTTTAAAATAAAAGTAAAATTATATTAAATTTTTAATATACATAATTAAAAATTAAAAATTATAGGGTGACTTAATCACTCTAATAATGAACCTAGATACGCCCCTGTTTTAAAAAAATATTGTGTTCTTGTCTAAAAAATCATAGTAAAAATAATATGAAAAATAAATCATTCAACATTCAATTCATCATCACTCAAAAATCAAATTATTCACAAATAATTGAAAAATAATTCATGAATTTTGTGACTATAATTTGATATAAAAAAATCAAGTTGCATACTTGCTGCACGGCATATAATCAGAAAATCCGCAAACTTGACAAAGAGAATTGTATAAGATGAATGTTTGAAATAGCAAACTGACAGAGAGAATATTATTGTACACTGATGTCAATAGGTAAGGTCACAGGTGATTGCGTCAGCTTCATGGCATCGATGCTTACCTTCAACTTAAACAAACAACATGACCAGGCTTCCACTTGTTCGAATTGTCAAATTAATTAAGAACATGTCGGTGGGGATACATAGTTCTTTTTATTATTATTATTTATTAAAGTTATAATACTGACAATTATCTTTGTCAATTAAATACATACATAAAAGGTTGTTGTAATTAAGTAAATAGCTCTTTTCAATTTCTTATCGTACGTCATGGCATTCTTTCACATTTTACATTTTTTGTTTTTTGTATAGCACCGTAGTTAAAATTTATTTATTTTTATTTTATAATATTGAGTACAAATTATTATTGGTCAATATACCATTCAAAATGATAATTATAATTAAAGAACTAAAAGTATTTTATAATATAATTTTTTAAAACGAAATATTTTTTGGCTCTAAAAAAAGGACAAAAATACTCCAAATAGTTAGTAATATATATTGTTTATTTGTTGCTAAATAGTTAGCATTAATAATTAAATCTATTGTTATAATTGATATTTGGGTGTGTATATTGTGTTGATATATGTATATTCACCGGCATCAATAAGTTGTCTTTGCAACCTTCTTCATTCTGTAAAAATTAATAAGTTACTAACTTAAATATTCAAGTAATAAAATTTGTGGGCAAGATTTTCCATTAATATTCAAGTTTTAATCTTTTTTGTTGATCATGCTATTATTATTTTTTCTTATGGCGTGGTTCACAATCGCTCACAAAGAGTGTACAGAGAGTTCACATTCTCCGATTTTTTTATTTATATCCAAAAAATAAATATAATTTTTAAAAAATATCTAAATCCTAACTAAAATTTGAAAACTATTCAAACTGGTGCTCCAATAACCGGAATAGGCCCTTCTTTCCGGTCAACCAATTCCCGGATTTAAAGAAATGGTCCGGTTAATGGTTAACCGGAAAGGTTATTGGTATAGAGCAATTTTAATATCAATCCGGTTAAGGGTGCACAGGTTTTGTTTTGTTTTTTTTTTTAAAACATAATTTTTTTTGTATTAAAATATTAGAAATGTTGAATAAATTTCTTAGAAAATAGATGTAATACAATATAATTTAATTTATTAGAAAGATTGCAACAAATAACCCGGATCAATATTTTTCAGGCCGAATTTTTCGTGGCTGTAAGAAAAATTAATATATTTATTTATGTGTTATTGGAAAAAAAATAAAAATGCTTGGATTGTGAGTTATTGATCCCTCTTCAAAAGTCACTTCTAGTAATAACACATAAATAAATATATTAATTTTTCTTACAGCCGCAAAAAATCCGGTCTGAAAAATATTGATCCGGGTTATTTGTTGTAATCTTTCTAATAAATCAAATTATATTGTATTCCATCTATTTTCAAATAAATATATTCAATATTTCTAACAAAAAAAAAATTTTGTTTTAAAAAAAAAAACCGGTGCACCCTTAACCAGATTTATATTAAAATTGCGCTATACTAATAACCTTTCCGGTTAACCATTAACTGGACCATTTCTTTAAATCCGGGAATTGGTTGACCGGAAAGAAGGGCCTATTCCGGTTATTGGAGCACCGGTTTGGATAGTTTTCAAATTGCAGTCAGGATTTTGATATTTTTTTAAAATTTTATTTATTTTTTAGATATAAATAAAAAAAAACCGGTCACCTTCTTCACACTTCAAATTAGAAATGAACAAAATTGCTAAATTAATATTTTTGACAGATACAATTGCAACTGGGTTTGCTTAAACTTTAAGTAACAGATAAAGTTTTCCCAAAAACATGCATGCATGTCATCTTTTTAAGTCAGTCAATATTTGCTTGTCCCACTAAAAATTAGAATTATATTCCTATTATTGCTTGATTAATTAATCACTCTAGTTTTTAATATTGACTCTTGACTTCTCTATCAAATTTTAGCAAAGTTCTGGACAGAGTACACATTGGGATAGGAGCAGGAGCGAAGCCATACTGTTGAATTATAAGTGTGAAATATATATGGTGGTTAATTATATAAAACTTTTATGCAGAGAATTGGGGTTAATTTTATAGTTTTTTGACTTTTTATTCAAAATTATATAGAAAATTATACATAAATATAAAAAAAAATTAAAAAATGAGGATCAATTTGTCACACCCCGAGACAACTCGCCTCGTGTTTACACGTAAGGCGTGTGCACACCACATACATTATTAATAATAAATACTCATGTAACATTTAAAAGTTAAACAAGTCTTATAACACCACCATTAGATCAAGCACATAACATACATTTAACATGAGTTCAAGACAAATATGGCAAACAAATCGATAATTGCCATGTCAACCAATGTATCTACTTTCAAAGAGAGAATTAAAATTTAACTAAATAGAAAATGAAAAGCTAATTGAATCGTCTGCTCATTGACTTCCTAATCCGCATCCCTTATATTCATGCACCTCGTTGGCTTCATCATTTTTCTGGAACCCACATAAAAGTGGAACGGGTGAGAGATCGAACAGTCTCTCAGTATGGGATTCAGTTGCAGTCTCGGAATTTGTCAAATTCACTTATTAATACAAACGGGATATTAAAATTATATCCTCACATATTATCTTACTAATGCATATTTAAAACACACACACAAGCACACATTCACTTCTTTAGTTATCTTTCATGTTTTTAACTGCCTCATCAGGGGGACTCAAACCCCACCAGATCTTAGCTGTGCCACTAGACGGGGACTTGAACCACCACTAGGTCTTCTTTGCCTCACCAAGGGGACTTGAACCATCCAGCTATTGGCGTCTCACTAGGGGGACTCGAACCACCACTAGTTCAACTGTCTCACTCAACGGGGACTCGAACCACCGTAAGATATTGACCGGTGACGGAAAGTCTAACTAACGCCACGTTAACGAGGGGTCCAGTCGGATACTAGACCCAATGTATACATTCCAACATGCGTTCAATGCATATTGGCTCCTTTCCTTTAACTTATCCGTTACTTTCCACATTTATTTCGTTTAATCACACAAATATCATACTCTACACTATACATCTTAAAAATCCGTTGATCAACCAAATAATCTTATCCTAATATTCTAAACAAAACAAAAAGGATCGTTCGATTCAACATGCATAATTCCATAAATAAATGAATGCAACCAAAACGATAAGTAACAATTTAACAATGTCCAGGAAATCCGTACCTGCTATTGTGGTGTAGTCTGCTACCGCTTCTTTATCACTCTTTACTTCAGAACTCAGACCTAGACCACATAGCACGGTTTCTAAATTAATACTTTTATATATTTTCATTTGACTGTCGTTGAAGATATAAACCAAATATATTTATTACCATCTAATCTGACTTAAAATAGAATTTGTTATGTTTTAAAATCTGAATATCATCACAATTATTCAGACAGATCATCATATCAAGACATAATCAAATTGATCAATTTTTATTTTATTGAAAATCATACTTAGTGCAAATCAGATAAAAGTCAAATACCGAAAAAATATACATATATATTTTATATGAATTTCATGGACACCATTTAATCAGACGAATTATTCAAACTAATTGAAAATTACTCAATAATATAAATCAGAATAATATCTATAATCAAACTTACTTTATGAATCAAATTAATTAAAATGATTATCTGACTATATGAATGAATTAAATAAAAATAATCAAATTCCGAAAGCATAAAATAATTTAATAAAAATTGGAATTCCAAAATTTCTATATAAATCTGGCAATTATTAAATATCTGACTATCTAAACGAATTAAATAAAAATAATCAGATTTCAAATGACTATCTGATTTATTATCATCAAAGTAATTTATATATATATATATATATATATATATAGTATAAAATAATTAAATTCCAAAAGAGAACAAATAGAAAAATCCAAACAAAAAAAAAAACAATATGCGAAACATTACTTTAATAAAAAAAGTTGGAACACGTTGATTGCACGGATTGGATATCTCATGGAATGTATGAAAGAAAAGGAATAAAACAAATGGAAAGAAATATAGTATTTGATCACCTCTGTGAAGATGGCAGAGAAAATGAATAAACAGTTGAAGAAAATATATGATCTGTGAAGAGGCAGAGAAAAAGAACAAAGAGATGCAAACCGGCCGGTTAATTCATGTATATTTAAAGAAACAGTTTCTAATTTGAATCGGTGCCGGTTGTTTTGCAGAGTTATGACTTCAATTAATCTGATATATAAATACATTAATTTCGATTGACACTAGTTACTTTGAGGAGTTATGACTCTTATTCAACCAATAAATCATATATATATATATATATATATATATATATACTAGCATCGTGCCCGTGCGTTGCGACGGAAACATATTATAAGATTAAAAAAATATGAATTTTTTTTATTGACATTGACACATAATTAGTAACTTGTGAAATTAAAATGTTTTATTATTCAAATTATTATCCGTGTATATTTAAAATGTTCTAATTTGATTTGGAAAAAAAAATCCTTAAAATTTGGTTATTTGAAAATGACAGACTGGAAACATTATTACTAAAATATGTTATCGGAAACTTTAGTACACCCAAGTACCCAACTATTTTGTTAATATTATTTATATATTCATCATCATCATCATTATTATAAAAGAGAAGTCCATGCATCATTATAGAATGAAGTAGCACACAGCTCAAAGAAAATATATATGCCATAGTTTTATCACATACATATCACAGTTAGTAAGAACAAGAAAACACATGCATCGGTACCATTAAGTTTGCACAAAATAAATGCCAAACTGGAAAGGTGAATCTTGTATAAGGACACAAGAAAGAAAATATCCTGAAATTTCTTTGCTAACTCAACTACTTGATCCAAGTTCGCATTTGTTTCCTGCCAGTGTAATCAAATATTAAATCAGAGCCAACTATATATATATATATATATATATATGGGTTTCACAACAAATTGTAAAAGATTAAAAAGCTATATAGACAAGCATATATCGAAAGGGTATTGGCATCAGGAGCAATGTCTCTATCATGGAAGCACCACTTATTGACCCCAAGCTTATTTATAAACTCAAATTGTGCTCTCACTGCACCATTTTCACAAATCATAACAAAAATAAATTTAGTATCACACTTTGGTGTCAGATGAGTAGGTGATTTTCAAAGTATCCACAAAAAATACATTAATATTATAAAGTTTCTGTCACAAAACACACTACAATATAAGCAACATAATTGGTGTCATCCTCCCATGGCCATGACTTAGTAGGCACACCGAAAGGATCGGCACCAGTGTCTCGAAAAGTGTACCAGAATGCTACACTAAACCTAAACCAGTCCTGCCATAATAACATCAACAATATGATACAAACAACATGAGAAGCTCAAATTGAAGAAAATAATTTTTTATTGTGCATATGCAGATATATAACATTGTAAAGAGTACTTCATTTTCTTTCCAAGAATTACTTAGCACCATACCCCTTGTAAGCAAGTGGGTTTTTGCTAGTACGACCCTGATTTGTGTACAATTGGAATTAGTAATCCTGCATAAAAGGGAGTCAACTTAAGGGAACTTTTTCGCACAACGGATTTAAGAATATAGTGATAACAGGATATCATCTAATCATACTCCAATTTGAATTGTGGTAGAAACAATAATGATCAATTGTAAAATCAGAAAATTTATTACCTCATACTTGATTTTGGGAATATCAGGGAAAAATTCACCTTTCCAATCGTCTGAAGAATCATCACCACACTTTGCCTCGAGATTGGAGGGGCAAGTATTGGAGCTACAGGCAATCTAACAGCAATAAAATGAAATTGATTGATCAAAAGAACCCTAACTATCGTATTATCTCAAGTATTGTTAGATTACTTACATAGACTAATAAGCTCAAACATACGCTTAGCAATAGCATAAACCTCCCAATTCTCTTCATCGTGCAAAAATTAGCTTAACGACTGGAGATGTCCCGTTGGAAACAGCCTCAAGGAAGTACGTGGGATTTGACTGCCCGTGGCCGAACTGCGTGATAGAGAACCTCTCCAATTGGGAAGGCGACAGAAAGCCCTCCACGTGGGCCGTGGCGTACCAAAGCAGCACGGCCGTTGAACCGGTGCGCAGTCCGAGATGATTCCCCGGAGGAGAAATCAAAGTGCTTGTGGTGGCGCCTCCGAGATGATTCGCCGGAGGAGGAGTTGCTGGAGGAATCTAAGAAGCAGCCATGGAGTCCGCAGAGAGAGTTGAATTTACGAGAAGAGAGAGAAATCGTGAGAGATCTCTTCGTTGTGCCGATCTTAGGTTTTACGACGGCGGGAGAAGAAAGGAGATTCGCGAGAGAGAACTTCCAGCGAAATAGCAGTACGGCTTCTTCAGGAACTCTGATTAGGTTTTTTTCGGAACTCCGATTAGGTTTTTTTCGGAAGAAAGGGACGGGAAGGGGACGGCTTTGGGAAGAAACGGTGTAGAGCGAAAATAAGTGTGGTAATACGTATGGCTATCTATGTAGCGGGTTCAATTAGAACTAAATGTAGACTTTTACATATATAAATGATGTATTTAATCAAAGTTGGCAAATTATTTAACTGGAGGGTTCAGCTCTGATGCGATTTTATACAAATCAATCTCGATCGTTGGAGTTTCAGGACAGCCTACTCAATTTAAGATGCATAATATAGAGGAGATATATATATATATATATATAGAGAGAGAGAGAGAGAGTTGGGCTATGGTGCATTGCAATGCATGGAGGGGTTTGTGCATTGGACTATAAATCTAAAATTCAAAATTCAAATGGACGATCCAAATCGTTCATCTTGTTCTCCATATTAATATGTGCTTGGAGACCAAATTTTATATTTTTCTGAATTTTTTTACTATTTATTAAGTATTTTACAAAATTATTGATCCAATGGTGGCTGCTGATTTTACTGTTTTGTTAAGCCACCGTTGGATTAACAATTTTGTAAAATACTTAATAAATAGTAAAAAAATTCAGAAAAATAAAAATTTGGTCTCCAAGCACATATTAATATGGAGAACAAGATGAATGGCTTGGATCGTCCATTTGAATTTTGAATTTTAGATTTATAGTCCAATGCACAAACCCCTCCATGCATTGCAATGCACCATAGCCCAACTCTATACACACACACACATATTGTGCATGTGTTGCCAACTAATTATATAAATTTTGAGTCTTATATTTTCGGATTATGATTATATACTATTTAATTACTGCTAAATAAATATATATAACTGTTAACATCGTACCTTAATTTAGTATTTTAATTTACATGGCGTTACACAATTAACCCCATATCACCAATTTATCTTTGCCCCTGGGCAGGAATAGATGAGTGTATAATCTCCAATTTTGAAAAATCAAGCTTTTGACATTAAATTAAGCATATAGTAGACTCATATGTGTGTACATAGTTTTTTGTCAATTTCAGAATTCAACTATGCGCAGCCCAGTCTTCTTTAATATCCTCTTTCTCGTGCGCGAAATAGTCTCGTATTTTTATTTTCCTTCGCTAATTTTCGATCCCCTTCTTTCTCTCCTGATAAAATTAATAAGTTACTAACTTAAATATTGAAGTAATAAAATTTGTGGGCAAGATTTTCCATTAATATTCAAGTCTAATTTAATATTTTTAGTTCACCATGCTATTATTATTTTTTCTTATGGCGTGCTACACAATCACTCACAAACAGAAAGAAGCAAAAAAAGAACATACAGAGAGTTTGCATTCTCCATCGCCTCTCTATCACCTCAAATTTAATTTCCAATTCCAAAACATGCATGCAACTATGGCGCCAGCCAGCTATGGTCACAGTTCTGCTTCCTTCCCCTCCTTTTTTCTCTTTACTTCTTTTAATACAATAATGAAACAGTACTCGCGAGAGATACTGTTGATATACCCTTACAGATATTCTCATCGCTAATAGAAAATATATCTTTTTGTCGGTATATATACCCTCACAAAGAGTTGCTTTTCATCCACGCGGATAATGTCTAAGTGAAAAAAAAATTAAAGTTAACTATGAAAATGCCGAATCTAATGCACTTCCTTTTCAATGCATGGTTTATTCCAAATTATTGTTGAAGTGATCACAACTTTTGAATATAATAATTGTGATGCAATGATCAATATATACCACAATATTATGAACACATGAAAAAGGTGATTATTAATTCTTCTTCCAATTAATAGAAATTTTGAGTAAGTGATAGCAAAAGCAAAATATATGTATCATTTTCAGTAAGGAATTCTTGTGGAATAAAGTCAATCTTTTTCAAAAGACAGAATGAAACCCAAACATGGATCCCCAGTTAAAATACCAAAAAATTAAGAAATATTTCAAATAATCTTAATTTGGACCTTTATCAATCTAAAGTATGCAAAGAACAACTATATATAAATTTGGTTAAATGCATATTCTCAATAAATTTATCATTATATCTTGACCAATCTTCAATTGCCTCTCTAATTCAAACTTTCCAAGTACTTAATTACAAGTAATACACTACTAGAATCCCCAATATTAGCAAGCGTAGGAATCGTTATTAGCAAGCGTAGGAAGCCCCCTTGCAATAAAAATAGAGCTTTTGAATTTCGCTGATTAAATTAATATTGTTGCAACGGCAGGCGCTTGCAAATAATCACGCTTGTTAATGTCTTCCACTGGCCCTTGCTAATGTCACATATTCCCCCTTGCAAATAATAAGACCCACCCCAAACACCCCAGATATTATTTTTTGCAAGGGCAACCGTTGCAAATAATGTTTAGAATTGTGTTTATATTATTTAATTGTGAATGCCTAAACTATTTGCAAGCGTCGCCGTTGCAAATGTATTTAGAGTGGGTTTTTATATTATTATATTTTGAAAGACCTTATTATTTGCAAGGGCCACCGTTGCATAAGTTCTTAGGATGCTATTTATAATATTTTATTGGTAATGCCATATCTATTTGCAAGGGCCACCGTTACAAATGTTTAACCATATTTTTTAATATTATTCTATTATTAAAGTCAAGAATATTTGCAAGGGCCACCGTTGCAATTGAGTTTAGGTTTCAGATATATTAGTTTATTGTGAAGGGCTTAACTATTTGCAAGGGGCACCGTTGCTAATGTTTTATAAGTTTCGGTTTATATCATTTTATTATAAAAGGAGGAATTTATTAGCAAGGGCCACCGTTGCAATTGTTTCTGACACCCTTAGAAAGAGAAACACACCTAAATTTGATATCTTGTGACACAATAAATATTAATACAACAATCACATAAATTCGAAATATTAATATAACCACAACAGAATACAATGTTATATTTCGAAATACTAATAACCAAAATACCATATTAATTAGCTTGTGAAGATTCTGGAATGAAAAAAACGAAAGGGTGCCATTTGAAGGGGTGGATTCATTGCTTGTAATTAACATCCACAACATAATACAATTTTATAATTCGAAAAATTAATATAAAAAAAAAACATATTAATTAGCATTGGATGTGAAGGGGTGTCACCAGTAGATTCTGGAATGAAAAAAACACAGGTGTTTATGAAGGGTTTATGAAAGGGTGGCATGTGAAGGGTTGAATTCATTGCTTGGGCAATGAAGGGTTTATGCCTTGACACTATTTAATTAGAACTTGTTGCTGTCTTCTCCCCCATAGTAATCTAATATGCAACAAACACCATATTAGAGTTTTCATTAGGATTAGAAAAAAGCAATTTAAAGAATGGAAAATCCTAATCCTAATCATACTCCTCTTAATCCTAATCCTAATCATCGAAATTCTCATTCTAATCATCCCAATCCTAACCCGGTGCCCGTTATTGTGCAAGTGGCTGACGGGTTAATAATCTATAACAGGCCAGTGGTGACTCAACCTGGAGATGGTTCTGAATGGAGAGTACCGGATCCTCCAGTGCATGAGATTGGCTCTTCGGATGAAGAAGTGAATTTGTTTGGACAGAGCCCTCCCGGTTACCCTTACGGCCCAGTAGGAGAACCTGTGAGTTTGGGTCTGAGGAGAAGCAAGAGAGTTTGGAAAGGGGTGGAAAGGCACAATAATGGGCAACGAGTCAGATATTTCCCGGCTAAAAAGAAGAAACCCTAATTTCACATTAAAAATTTGCTGGTAAAGACAACATATTTTGGTGAAAAATTAAAACCCTAGATCGATGAAAACTTAAAAAGAGTACCTAATACATGATTGCGACCTCCTTAATCAGATAATGGCACGTTGTTTGTCGAAACTAATCCGATCTCCGATCGGCGGAGTAGCCGCCGTCCTCTATTCAAGATGAGAGAGGCGAGAGAGTAAAGAAATGCTGTCGGAGCGGCTGAGAGAGGGTTCCGATTTGAGAGAGGCTGTCGGAGCGGCTGAGAGAGGGATCCGATCGGGTGGGTATCGGAGCAGCTGAGAGAGTTGAGAGAGGGAGACAGGGTGAGTTGAGAGAGGCGGTAGGGTTTTGAAAAATAGAGAAAGGTGAGAGGGTTTTGAAAAAAATGCTAAGTCCAAATGATTTGAATGCCCTCTGCCTCGCATTTACTCAGATACATCTGCTCCCTCCCCGTTGCTACCACTGCGGTAAAGTACATTTTATTTTAAAATCTTAGCCATCTGATGTCATTCTGCACGGATCTTGATTGAATAAAACCCCATCACATATGGCGGATTTGAATTAGCCAATCCTAGTTACTTGAGAGGAGAGTAAGCGCTTGCTCTTATTCCTACAGATGGATGCATCCATTGCGAATCAGAGCCATTGATTGCCTATCAAACTGCTCAGAATTACTGTCAAGCATATTTTTTATAGTGCATGTACAGAAATGGTTATCAATAATTCATAAAATATAAATTATATATTTTTTAAAATATTCTCTACACAAATAATACATGTAGTAGTTATTTTTATTGAATATCATCGTCATTTGCATGTTTGAACCTTCTAATAACTTCCCAACCGTTGGTTTTCGCTTTAAATCTCAACGGTCGATTTGCATTAGAACCTCGTTTAATTGGTTTGAAGATGATCAAAGTAAAGAATTTAACATAGTGAATAAAATAAAAAAACATTTTCGACCCGAATAGGCCTCGATCTAGCGATAAGTGTTTATAACCGTACGATATTCCATTGTTCCGTTGGTTCGATGGATAGGGTAATTAACATCAAACTTAATCAAACTTTCCAAGAATCAATTAATTACAATAAATTTCTATTTGAACGGTTTCGATCGATCAAGGAAGCAATTATATTAACAATCCTTTAGGTTATCATGCAACCATAGTTCTTGTTACATGTTCATCTGTATATGGTGTAAGTGTTTTAGAGAAGACTATTTATTTCATTATATCAACATCACTTGTCAAAATAAAATGATAATATAATTTACACCGTCAATCATCGATTATGTCCTAAATTTCGTCAATATCATTTTCAACTAATTTTATTCCAAAATAATTTGAATAATTTTATAAGTACTGTTGATTTATCTAATTATCAACTCAATTACGAGTTGTTACACACAAACAAAAACCTTATTCTTTTTACAAAATGTTAAATTCAAATACATATATATGTCTATGACCTTATTTACTATTATTTTTATAGTATAAATAAGTGCAAATTTATTATTATGTTATTTACTCTTCTTTCTACAAAATAGTAAATTCAAATTCGAAGGAACAAAATACTGAATTCAGATACAAATATCTTAATTTATTAAAAATAGTAAATTAAAATACATAAATTATAAATTGTATAAATTTTATAAATTCAACTGTGCAAATAAATTTAGTAAATCCCTATACCCCTAAATCCCTAATCAAGTAAGCAATGGCACAACAGATGATTTCTGAGAAATGATAACTTGTCATTAACAGAGCAATAATAGCTTTGTGCATTGCACGTCTTACTCTTTTAGACCTCCGAATAACACTACCAGTGTATTACATGAAGTGAAAGAAGCTCTCTGTATAGCTGCGAAATTAGGTTTTCCCCCCATACTTCCCCCTAGAAATTTCATTTCCCTCCAAAGTCATCATCATATCGGAGCCCCTAATATACCTCATATCATACGATATAAACATGAACGGTTGAGATTGGCAATGACGCACATGTCTAGATAATGTTCTCATCATGATTTGTGCCCAACTTAATGTAACGACAAAGATTCGATAATTTACCTGTCGCCTTCGGTTAGATATCTCAGAGGAGAAAAAGACTTCCCCCGACTAAAACCCCTTCCCCCGCTTCTCTCATCCATACCCTCATTTCATATCGACCCCTAATTTTTCAAAGAAAACCTAAGTAGTGGTCTCGCCTCTCTAGCAGCACCATTGATGACCTTGCTGGACTTTTAGGTCTCATCGGTTTCGAAAACACTGCAACAACAGCACCTCTGGTTGTAAGTAATTTGTATCTGGAACGTATTACCTCTAGTTGCTTATTTCTCGTTTAAGTACTCTATGTTGCAAACCAACTCGAAATCTTTTAAAAATATGGTTTTGTTTTCATTGCATGCAAGTGCTAGAGTTTAGCTGAAATGGGTTTTTGTTAACATGTACCAATATTCACACACTTCTCTGAAATTAGAAAGAAAGGGTTACGATTTGTATATTTTGGCAAATAACACAATTTATCCAAATTATTTTGGGTTAATTTTGGCCATCACCCTTCAATACATCTCCAAACTCTTAGTTGTTTACTAATTTAGCTATTTTTCATTTGGTAACACTCTTTCTCATGGTACCAGTATGGGCGACTTCACACTTGTTACAGAAAAAGGGCAATTTTGTCTTCTAGTTTTTTTATTCAAAGTTTAATCAATATTTTTTATAATTTAACTAGAGATAATTTAGAATTGATTAAGTGTCCGCTAAATAAGACATCATTGTAAGAGTTAAGGGACAAATAAGTCCAATTTAAGACTTGAAGGGTAAATAAGAAATTGGAGAACAATTTTACCAATTCTAGGAGATTAATCCAATTTTTTTAATCATACTCATATTTATTTGTTAATATTTTACTAGTAATTAACTAATATATCATTAATTTCTAAATTTTCTGCTTACTTAAACGGTTCTTAAGGGTTACACTTAAATTGACAACAAAGTTAAACTTGGTTCTTGTTGACACTGAGGATTGGAAAGAACTGAGCAAACAAAACAAATTGAACCGCACCAATTCTGGCACTGTGATCCCCCATTATGGTGGTTGTTCAAGCGCACACCAGCATCTTAACAAACTGGTAAGCTGAAATGCAATTGTGTTAAAAAAATAAAATAAAGGTGTAATTTAGTCATTACTCAACTCGTGAATACTAATTGTTTACTGTTTTCGCATTTGGAGACAAAACTGAAAAAGGGAGGTGCGCCAACTATGAGGGAGCTCTTCGTCCATCTTCACAGTAGAAATGCAGAGGGAAAATCACCGGTGTTGGAAAAATACAAGGCATCCCAGGAGGAGGCTGCATTTGAAGCTAATGAAAATGATAATGGCCATGTATCGCTGAAACCAACTACCGAGGAGACTGGCGTAGAAACTGAATCTTTCGACATCAACTCCTTGAAATTTACCACCCAGAAAGCAGAAAAAGTTCTTGTAAGTTTTAATAACTTGCAAATAATATTTTTCAAATGATCAATTATAATAACTTGCAAATAATATATAATTTCTTGTGTCTACTGGCTGCACACAACATAATTGTTAGACTTTGTCGTTTTCTTACTTAAAATGTACAACTATGAACTAGTTTTCAGAAATTCTGCTTCATCAAATTTGTGAGTACCCAACACTTCAAACTCCCCAAATCCGTTCATGACATAAATTTTGCATTGTAGACCCTGACATTTACCATATTTAATTCAGAGTATATAAAGCTGGTTTTAACAGACACTACACCAAAAGGATGCTGCTACATGTTTATAGCAGTAACAAATTAGAAACACACAACTGTACCTCACCACTTTTAAACCCGTATTTAGCAATAATATATATTTCTCGTCTGTTGTATATACTAGACAGATGTTCTGGACATGAGGGCTAACAATGTCAACCCTCATATGGATGAGGCTGACCTGTTTATGTCAGCGGTTGGCGGTCGCAACCATGGCCGAGTAAGAGGATTTGGATGCATCCTAGACCCAAGGTTGCCAAAAACATTTCGAGGCCGGGCAACCCCTACAACATCCGACATTTCTGGGGTTACAAATATTGGAAACAACAGGGTCTTCACGGATGATGTCCTAGTCGGAATGTTAAAAGAACGTGATATGCGACTAGCTGAAGAAAGACAAGAGAGAAAAATAGAAGGAGCAAGATATAACATGCTCTTGAACAAATTATTCACCCTTGTTGGACAACAAAACCCAAATGTACAGGTAAGTAAGAATAACTGGGTCTTCCATGTTATAACTCCACTCACTGCCTTTATTACAAATTTTATTTATTTTGTCTTCTTCCAACATGACAGCTTGTCCTAAGAATGTTACAGTTTCGTTCATATGCTAATTAGGAATGCAAAAAGAAATATCAATTTAGTTTGTTTTTATTTCCTTTTAACTTTCTTGTTAAATATATATTTCTCATATGACCAATTTAATTTCACAAGATTGTGCAAGGGACTGCGCAAGTACAATAAAAATTAGTGTACTGTTGCACTATGATGGTTAGCTCTTATTGGTTTGTCACCTATGTAATTTAAAAAGTACTCACTCCTTGATCCTATTAATTACTGATCTCATACCATTCTGCATCCTAGTGCTAACCTTTCCTCTTGCAAAATTTTTACATAGGAACCACTTTACAGTTCTCATGCACTGCATGAGGGGGTAATGGGGAATATGCAAACTCTGCAGGTGACATCTTTCAACTTTACGACTTGATCATTGTAATGTTATTCTATTATCAGATGTTGTTCTTCCAAATGCTAACAATGACCTTGCATATGTAATTACTAGGGTCAGTGTCCTACATCTCTACCTCAATCTCAAGAAGGAGGCTCACTAATGCAGATTCCACACTCTCAGGTAAGGAGATTTACTAGTACTTGCATACTTACATACCTTGAAATTTTCAAGCAGCGACAAGCACTGATAATGTAAAAAGACCCAAAAAACAACTGGAATTTCACTGAATACAGTGACTAAGCTGCAAAATTGATTTCATCGAGGGTGCATATGGAAATCTAGCCTCAATAACATGTCACATTTTGTTTCAAGGGTTAATTTCTTATGTACCCTCCCACTCTTACTAAGTCTCTTACTCATCCCTCAAGACTTGAGTATATTATATTTACCCCTCAAATCTTACGAGTCTTTCTTATTTATCTTTACAACTCTTGGTTAGGATATAAGCCAGCTTATTTTGGATTCATTGTAACAAAGGATTTTAATTCCAGTGCGTGATTGCACATTGCTGTTCACTCTTAGTTAGCCACATGAAATGATTTATTTGGACTTGAATAAAATTCATTGGTACTAGATTAATTGAGGTTCATACATTTCATTGGTAAAGCAATTTGCAATTTTGCCAGTGGGCATAGAGGAGATCAAGAGTAAGAAAAAAGAAGAGTATAATGGGAAAAAACATATCTTAGTAATTTTGAACTGTAGTTAACTATTTTTATGGATAAATAGAGAATAATAAAAAGAGTAAAGGGGTATATTACATACAATGAAAAGTACAAGGGTAAATAGAAAATTGAAGAAGTTTTGAAGGGTAAATTTTCAGATAAACCTTTGTTTCAATGCTTATACTGTACGAACAGTACTAACTTGGTGCTTATGCCAATGTATAATACACAAGGTCTTCCATCTTTGCAGGCATCAACAAATCGAGATGGGGGATTCCAAGCCCTACTACAAGCAAATTCTGGACCAGAGGTGGCCAACCTTATGGGGGCCGAAGTGTCAATGTGTGAATGGTTCGGGCAAGGCAACTTGGACAACAACCCGCTTTAATTGTCTGGGGTATTGCCAATATTTAACCGATAATTATAGATTTTTGGATTTTCAATAGAAACATAGTGGATGGTTAATTTTGGTAAATTTTTGTTGATGGGTGGTGCTCATATTTTGGTATAGGTAAATGTTTCATATTATCTATGGTTTTAATGTTATAACACATGTAAGGTTATAACAGTTTTTATTTTGGTACAATGCATGCTTTGTACATAGTTGATTTTTTTACTGTCATTGCTATTTCCAAGCTTTCCTATTCAATTTCAATGTGTAATGTTATGTTTTATTTATTTCAATGTTAAACGTATCAAATTACATGGTACCGAGTTGGTACAGGGTTGGTACCGGGAGAATGTTATAAACATGGCTACTGATATGTTGGCATTAATAGTAATTTTATAAATTGTTCCGGATTATCAAAAAGAAATATGATTAAATTATATTGTATTTGCAAATAATTGGGTGGGACCCACAATAAATACCCTTGCAAATAAAATAGGGGCCCCACTAAAGCTAACCTTGCTAATAACCCCCTGGGACCCTCATGGGCTAACCTTGCTAATAACCCGGTAGGTCCCACGAGAGTCACCCTTGCTAATAACCGGAAGGGACCCACGCTGGATACGCTTGCTAATAATCAAGTGGGACCCACATGGGACATCCTTGCAAATAATACGTGGGACCCACAAAACATAACCTTGCTAATACTCTGTGGGGCCTACACTACATATCCTTGCTTATACTCAGTGGGACCCACAAAACATAACCTTGCTAATACTCAGTTGGGCTCCAAAAATTAATGTATTAGCAAGCGTGCTATTTGCAAGCGCCTCGCTTGCAAATACCCTGGACAAGAATATTAGCAAGCGTAGCCCTTGCAACAAATCAGAATCTGAGTATTAGCAAGGGGGTTTTAACCAACGGTAGTTATTGCAAGCGCCACCCTTGCTAATGGCCTTTTTCGGGCTTGTAGCAAGGGCACGCCGTTGCTACAATTAAAATCCTACCGTTGCTAATATTGGGGATTCTAGTAGTGATAAATTGGACAATTCCCTACGTTAGTTTGGTAATTAATTATGACTTTATCAAAAAGTGATGATCATTTCTTTAACAAAGTATATTTCTCCTATAATAGTGATCATTAAGTTTATAAATTTGATCTAAGATTTTGACAGAAATACAATTGCAATTGGGTTTGCTTAAACTTTAAGTAACGGATATAGTTTTCCCAGAAACATGCACGTCATCCTTTTAAGTCTGTCAATTTTTGCTTGTCCCACTACAAATTAGAATTATATTCCTATTTTTGCTTGATTAATTATAATCACTCTTTTTTTTTAATATTGACTCTTGACTTCTCTATCAAATTTTAGCAAAGTTTTTGACAGAGTACACATTGGAGTAGGACCAAGAGCGGAGCCATACTGATAAACTGTGAGAGTGAAATATATTTGTGGTGGTCAATTATATAAAACTTTTATTATTATTATTATTATTATTATTATTATTATTATTATTATTATTATTATTATTATTATTATTATTATTTTACCAATTATAGTTATCCAAGTTGATGCCTACCTCTAATTTGTTAATTGCCCCTCTGCAGCCCACAAAGCCGCCCAAAAACCTAATTCTTATTATTTTCTATAGAGAAACATCAGCGTACCTGTTTAGGAAAAGAGAGAATTGGACCCTGCTCACTGATTCAAAAAGAAAGAAGCAGACAGGATCACAAAACTCTATTTCACTCTGAGAAACTCTATTTCACTCTGAGGTCTTGTTCGACCGTGTTACTGTTCTTGTGGGAAAAAAAAATTCAATTGAACTGAATTTTTTTTTAAAAAAAAAAAATTCAATTTAATTTCTATGTCTGTACTCATTCTCAATTGAAGACCGAACAGGGCCTGATTGTAAAGAGTTCTACTCACATATGGCTCAGATCCTGGCTACATACTGTATGTGTAGTTTTGTCAATTTCAGAAATATTCAACTATGCACAATCCAGTCTTCTATAATCCTCTTTCTCGTGCGCAAAATAGTCTTTTTTTTTTTTTTTTTTTTTTCCCTTCGTTAATTTTTCCCTCTTCCTTTTTATTGGCCTTGCACCTCCGCTCCGTCTAGTTTTTTTATTGGCCTACTCTAGATCAATTTCTGACTACGCCCCTGAAAATTATATTTCAAGAACAATGTTGTGACCTTTGCAACCGATACACATATGGTGATGAGAACAACTATATTGCAATTTCATAGTGGTTAATCAAACAGTCTTGCACCTCTCTGGTATCACTACTGACTGCACCTGATCCACTATTCAGATCTAGATAGAGAGAGAGAGAGACAGCCTGACATACGGACCGTGTGCACTTGGAAAAAGAGAGGTTTGTGCTTTGCTTTACAGCTATTGTTACAATTAATAGTAACAGTTTTCAGATAGGTTTTTTCACTGGTACATGGGCAACAGGGCAAGGATGATCAAATGAAGATTTTGCTGCTATTTTTGACGTTGTAGTTTACTTTTCCAACTTCCGTTCCTTTTGTTTTGTTCTTATGAGCATTAATTGATTCTTGTATACTCACACTTGGTACAATTAATATCTGATGTCATGCTTCATTGCATGCTAATACAATACTCAATAATATATAATCAAATGTTAAGAAATCAGTACTCTCTTTTTTGAAACATTGGTAGCAGCTAAGAAATCAGTACTCTCAAGGCATACATTTCATTGAAGA
The DNA here is from genome assembly GCA_033356055.1 of Carex pumila. Classification (NCBI taxonomy): domain Eukaryota; kingdom Viridiplantae; phylum Streptophyta; class Magnoliopsida; order Poales; family Cyperaceae; genus Carex; species Carex pumila. Next base: position 25,360 of record JARJHM010001250.1, on the reverse strand, counting down.
AATTAAAAGAGAAAAATCTTGCAAATTTAATTATATTTGATAATAATTAAGAAGAAAATTCTACGACTCATCGCTCCTCTCCGCTCCACAGTCATGCTCTTTCTTGACCTGGTTCTGCTCAGTGATTTTACTACCTTCTCCTTGCATGAAATCTTCTAACCTGAAGGTTGGCCTCCATGGCACCTCTTGAGCTCTCGTCATTCTTTCATTGTCGACCTTCATTTTCTTGCTATTCGCATTACCGCTGCCGCCTACCCATGTATGTCTCATGGCCTTTATGTTTTCGAGCAACGCGTAAAATCTCTCCATTTGTTCGTCAACCTCTTTCTCACTTTCTCGTTTGATTTCTGTGCTTGGTTTTGGTGTAGTAATTACTGGTTCTTCTGAGAGAACGAAGGATTTTCTTTTTGCTGATACAATTCTGTTTTCTTCCATTGATCTTTCGTAAATTAATTAAGCTCTTGGGTTTCAACTGATGAGAGAATGGTGAGAGTTTATTATATATAGGACCTGAGCTTTGATTCTCTATATATTTATTTCCCAGCCTAATCGGACAGTTGTAACCAAAGTCCTTTTAGGTCATTTCTAAATAAAATTTTAAAAATTAATATAGACTTTTCTTTTATAAAATATTGAATTAAATGTAGTCAAAACTCAAAACAGAATCGCACATATAGGATATTTTAATATTTTATTAATTAGTAATTAGTATGATTAACAGCTCTTATGATGTTTGATTGATACATTTTTTTAAATCATCATTATTATCATTATCATAAATGGTTTCAATAAATTTAGCACACCTCTTACAACTTGGACGTTTCCATTTGTAAAATCCATGGGAGAAAATTAAAAATATGTGCTGTAGATGTCTTTTTCTAATATTAATTAGTTTATACAGGCTGCTTAAACTTAAACGGTGGTTAGTGGCACGTGGTTTGCTGACGGTAAATCGCGACGTCAGCAGAGACCAGAAAGGGTTTTGTTTTATGACGTCATAGGCGTGAGGTCCCTGCACGTTACCGTGAATCCAACGCTGGATGATTTGCAATCCCGTGATAGCGCCCCAATATAATCAAAAGAAGGCTATTTTACTTTATTTTTTTAAAGCAATAAAGAAACCTCACACAACGGATGCACCAAAAGTTTGCAGTTCGTAATTCGATTTGATCATTTGATTTGAAATTAGTTTGTTTTGAAATAAATCAAACCAATTCGGTTCGAATCATATTCAAATTAAACTCAAACTGAACATAATTTATTCGAAATTGATTCACAAACTATTTAAGTTCGAATATCAAATAATGCAACTAATGGATTCAACTATCAGTCTTTAATAATTCAAAAACCAAACTTATATCCAGTGTTTTAATAATCGGTTCTTATTCGGTATTCGGAAAGCCACTGAATACTGCATATACAATATGCGGCCGCATATTCGGATTTATATATTCAGATTTTCAAATGAAAATTCATATTAATTTTGTAGAAAAAATATATCTAATTTCTTCAAATACAGTTTAATATTCAAAAATCTTTGCTGGTACTTGGAATCATGATATAAGGGCATATAATAACATGATAACTCTTTATCAAAACTCTTTTATAAATAACATAATTTTAAGGCCCAAAAAGCAGCCCATGTATATAGATAGCAGCTAGCAGCTAGCCAGCTAGCGTCTCCAGTTTGTATATGATTGTCCCACAGTATTTAATAACAACAAAGAAGTAAGTAGAGAGGCTATAAAATATTTTGAGTGGGATGGATAGAGAGTGCACCTGAATGGGTTTTGGATCTGAATATTTTCGGATCAGGAACTCAGATAATAGATTATGGATCTGAATTATTTCGGATCTTGAGAATCTGAATTGATTTTTCAAATTTGAATTTGAATTATTTGGATTTTTATTATTTTCTATTTGGAAAAATTCGGCTGAATATTCAAAATCGAATATTAGATCGAATATTCATTTTTTATTCGGTTTCCAACCGAATATAAATATTTGGCTGAATAGACCAACTTTTTAAACACTGCTTATATGAGAGCTCACAACGTAACATATGAACAATGAAATAAGTTTCATTTAACTAGTTTTATGCCGTGGTTTTAATCAATCCAACAACGTAAAAGGTAAGAGAATCTTGAGCTGCCCATAATCCATCAGTGTGAATTCGTGAAAGGTAAAAGGAAACCGTGTGAATTTTGTTTCACAAGAAGAAAACTAATGCATAAACCATAGTAGGAAATATCGGCCGATACCGATATGAATCGGCCGGTATGTATCGGTATCGGCCTACCCAGATCCGATCCTAAGCCGATCCTCACGTAGCAAATCATAAAGAAAAAGAAAAAAAAACCTCAATCATGAGCTGATACCAATCCGATACCCCAATCCCATATTGGTATCGGCTAAGACCAATTCCGATATTGATATCAATACCGATAATTTCTACTATGACATAAACTACCGGTATAACTAGGGTGCCAAAAAAATTGTAGTTCATAATTTAATTGATTTTGATTTGAAAATATTGTAGTTCACAATTAATTCGTTTCAAAATTATTTCGTTCTGAAACAAATCAAATCATTTCGATTTAAATCTTATTCAAACTCAAACTGAGATAAGTTCAATGCGGTTTAATTCATTAGCAGCCCTACCTCACACATCCAATGTCTTCATGGAGGAAATAAATATATGTTATCTCCTGGGAATAACAGGAACCTGTTATTCTGATCCCAACTGTTTAAACTTTTTCATATGCAAATCTCAATAATAAAGGAAGTTTCTTGTGTACAAATCTTATGCGCATCCCTCAGTCTTCTCTAATCCTATTTCTCCTGCGCGAAATTGTCCATTTATTTTTTGCCTTCGCTAATTTCACCTCTGTTAATTCTCTCTTGATAAAGTTTTCTCTGAATCAATTTCTGGCTACGCCCTGAAAAAGTCCTTTTTCGTGTGCCAATATCATGATTTTCCGGATTAAGATTTAAGAACAATATCGGAACCATTGTAACCGGTACTAAGAGTGATGAGAACAACTATATTTTGAATTTCATATAGTGGTTAAACAAACAGTCTTACACTGCTCTGCTGGCAGCACTATTGGCTGCACCTGACCCATTATGCAGATCTAGAGAGAGAGAGAGAGAGACAGACAGACAGACCGTGTGCACATGGAAAAGAGATGTTTCTGCACCTGAAAGAGAGGTTTGTGCTTTCCTTCAAAGTTACTGGTACAGTAGCAGCAGCTTTCAAAGAGTTCTTTTCACTGGTACAACTGTAAAAGGGCAAGGATGATCAAATGTAGATACTGCTGCTATTCTTGTTTTGTTCTTATGAGCATTAATTGATTCTTGTATACTTACACTAAGTACATTTTTATCTGATGTCAGTCTAGTTTTTTTATTGGCTTACCCCTGAATCAATTTTTCCTGTGCCAATATCATGATTTTCCAGATTAAGATTTAAGAACAATATCGTAACCGTTGCAACCGGTACATACGGGGATGAGAATATATGGTGATGAGAACAACTGTATTTCAATTTCATATAGTGGTTAATCAAAGTATCAAACAGTCTTGCACCGCTCTGCTGGCATCACTATTGACACTGCACCTGATCCATTATGCAGATCTAGAGAGAGAGACAGACAGACCGTGGGCACATGGAAAAGAGATGTTTCTGCACGTGTAACTGTAAGAGAGGTTTGTGCTTTGCTTCACAGTTACTGGTACAGTAGCAGCAGCTTTCAGAGAGTTCTTTTCACTGGTACAAGGGCAAGAATGATCAAATGTACATAGTGCTGCTATTTTTGTTTTGTTCTTACGGGCATTAATTGATTCTTGTATACTTACTCTTAGTATATTTTTTATCTGATGTCAAGCTTCATTGCACCCTAATACAGTAACACTTCATAATATATAATCAAACGTTAAAGCATACATTTCATTGAAGAACTTAAAAGACAAAATCTTGCAAATTTAATTTGATAACATTTAGAAGAAAATTCTACGACTCATCGCTTCTCTCTGCTCCACAGTCGTGCTCTTTCTTGACCTGCTTCTGCTCAGTGATTCTACTACCTTCTCCTTGCCTGAAATCTTCTAACTTGAAGGTTGGCCTCCATGGCACCTCTTGATCTCTCGTCGTTCTTTCGTTATCGACCTTCATTTTCTTGCTATTTGCATTGCCACTGCCGCCTACCCATGTATGTCTCATGGCCTTGATGTTTTTGATCAAGGCGTAAAATCTCTCCATTTGTTCGTCGACCTCTTTCTCGCTTTCTCGTTTGATTTCTCTGCCTGGTTCGTCTGAGAGAATGAAGGATTTTCTTTTTGCTGATACAATGCTGTTTTCTTCCATTGATGCAAAATAGTCTCCTCTCTTGGGTTTCAATTGATGAGAGAATGGTGGGAGTTTATATATATATATATATATTTATATAGTTGAGCATGCAAAGCGAGCTTTGATTCTCTATGTATGTATATTTCCCTGCCCAAACGGTTACTAATTACTAATTAGTAGAATTAACAGCTCTTATGAAGTTTGATTTTTTTTTAAATCATCATTATTATCATGATAATTATAAATGGTTTTAGCACACATCTCTTACAAATTGGACTTTTCCATTTGTAAAATGCATTGGAGAAAATTAAAAATATGTGCTGTAGTCTGTTACGTCTGTAGAGGTCTTTTCCTAGTGTAGTAGTCAAGATTGAATCCTCTGCCCTCTGGGGGGCAGGAAATTCCTGCCCCCAGAGTCTCTGCAGGTGGGATCCATTTAAAAACAGTAACAAAAAGTTAAACCCTAAGTTAAACTCTAAACAGTAATCGGTCCCACCCCGGTCTCACCCGACAGAGATTCTGGGGGCAGGAATTTTCTGCCCCTTGGGAGGCAGAGAATTTTGTTTCGTAGTAGTCTATACAGACTGCCTAAACTTAAACGGTGGTTAGTGGCACGAGGTATGCTGACGTTAAATCGTGACGTCAGCAGAGACCTGAATGGGATTTGTTTGATGACGTCATAAGCGTGAGGTCTGCACATTGAATTCGTGTCCTTGCATTAACTCAAAAAGAATCTTCTAAACTAATACATTTGGACCGTACGATCAGTTTTAAGATTCGTGTGCATTAAATTTGCACTAATATTGAAGATGTCCTATATTTTAGATAGAACTGAATGAGCTTCGTTTAGAATCAGACGGTTGATATCTGTTAACTCAAAAGATGTTCTTTGGAGTTAATGCAGACGATACGGACTCCTGCACTCTGCCGTGAATGATAAATCCTGTGATAAAGCCCCAATATAATAAAAAGAAATATTAATTGCACAGGCCAAAATGCATGACTAAGTCGACAACTCAAGAAGAGAACAGAAAACGTGGGGGCCATGTCCGGATACCCGGAAGTAATTCAATTTTTGAATTTTTGATTGAGACTGTCCGATTTGAATTTATCGTTTGAAATTATTTTAGAATTTGGATTCATTGTTAGAGATATGTGTACTTCATTTTGAATAGATTGTCGTGGATTCAAATTGAACAGTCTAAAAAATTGAATTACTTCACTGGGAATTCCATTAATTGTATGCAAAGTTGCTACTACTTTCTACTTTCTCAATTTTCGACAATTAACGAAATTGCATACCGTTTAAATTAAATATAAGAGGAGGGATCCAATTATACCTTTTTTGGTGACATCAGATTATACCCTATATTTACAAAATCCAAATGGTCGATCCAAACCGTTCAACATGATGAATATGTTAAAATATGTTTGCAGATCAAATTTAAATTTTTCTAAAAATTTTTACCATTTATTAAGATAGGCACAAAAATTCAATGGTCTAAATATAGCGATTTTGTTAAATACTTAATAAATAATAAAAGAATTCAAAATATGTAAAATTTGATCTGCAAGCACATTTTAACATATCTATTATATTGAACGGTTTGGATTGACTGTTTGAAATTTGAGAACTCTGAAAATTGAGAGTGTAATTCAGTGTCACTAAAAAAGGGTGCAATTGGATCCCTCCTCTAAATATAATCACCTTCAAAACATTATAATGGGAAATTTAAATTAATATTGGAACTGATTTTTTGCATGAAAATTGCAAAATCTGAAACTCAATTTTCAAACATTGAAAAAAATATAATGTTTGGTTGATAAACTTGATTTTTAATATGTTGTATACGTTTTTTTTATTAGATAATGTTGTACTTCAAATATATCCAAGTGATATCAAAACTTATCGTACATAAAAACATAAATGTGTATTTATAATTGCATCAACAAGTCCATTTTTTTTATACATGATGTCAATTACAACCTAAATTTAAATTTTAAATGAGATATAAATGAAGACTATTTTACTTTCTTTTTTTAAACAATGAACAAACCTCACACATCCAACTTCTTTTTATTGTCTTTAATAGAGTTTGAAGGAAATAAATCTGTTGTTATTCTTTGGGAATAACAGGAACCTGTTATTCCGATCCCAATTGTTCAAGATTTTTCATGTGCAAATCTCAATAAAGTAAGTTTTTCATGCACGAATCTTAATAAATATCAATGATTGAAATCAGTTATGTTATTCCTAAGGAATAACAACATATTTATTTCCGAGTTTGACTCCACAATTTTTTTAATTTATTTATTTTAATATCTCATTATTAGAAATTAAAACACGGCATATTACAACACAACGTACTCTACCACCGGTTGACTAGTTCGGTTTTGTTGATAAAAATTTCTCTAAATTAATTATTTTAGAATTAATATAAAATGTTGAATTCAATTCAATGCTCAAGATGTTTCTAACTCTTTTAGAATATACATTTCAAAATCCTAACTTGATTCAAGATGGAGCAAGGAAGCAAGAATCATAAAGCCGAAATTTTTATTAATATCCAAAAAAATTTAAAAAAATTAAAATTCTACCTGAAAAGAAGTTGGATTTCGAAAAATGTCCAAGCCGGTGAGAATCTCATCAATTCCATAATTCCTTTCCAGTGAGATTTTCACCGTTTTTTTTTAGAAAACATAATTTTTTTTATTGAGTTGTATCTATTTTGAAAATTCTTTCTGAATAACAATCATTAAATAATTTAAAGTTTTTTTTCGAAAATAGATACAACTTTTTAAAAATTAAATCTAATAAAAGGATGACAATATCTTTTGTATTTACTTAGAAGTGACTTTTTAAATGGGATCAATAACTCAGAATTCAAATATTTTTTTTCCTAATAACACATAAATAAATATATTAATTTTTCTCACAGTTACGAAAATTTCAGCCTAAAAAATGTTAATTCGGATTATTTGTCGTAGTATTTCTAATAAATCAAATTATATTGTATTGTATCTATTTTCAAAGAAATATATTAAATATTTCTACTATTTTAATACAAAAAATAAATTAATTAAAAAAAATTTGTAAAAAAACAAAAATAAAATCAAAACAAAACCGGTGAGAATTCACACCGGTTTGGGTATTTTCCAAAATCCCGCTGAAAAATGGATAGAATTTGAAATTTTTTGACTTTTTTAGATATTAATAAAAATTTCGGATCATAAAGCGTTGAAGTTGAACCTATATCTGAGATAGAATGAGGTAAACAAGGGACGTGAAGACTATCCAAGTTTATATTTGCAACAGAATGTACATAAATTAATGACGAGGGTTCAAATACCTCTATGTTTTTGTGTCTTTATTTCTTTGTCATTTTGAAAGTTCAAATAGTCAATCCGAACCGCTTAATCTGATCTTCATACTAAAATATGTTTGGAGACCAAATTTTATATTTTTAGAAGTTTTTTTTACTATTTTTTTAGATAGGTACAAAATTAGTAAATCTAAACTATCTGAAAAAGTAATTTTGTATCTATCTGAAAAGATAGTAAAAAAATTTATAAAAATATAAAATTTAGTCTCCAAATATATTTTAATACAAAGATTAAATTGAACAGTTCGAATCGACTATTTGAACTTCTCCATAATAAAGACACAGAAACACGAAGCTATTTGAACCCTCCTCTAAATTAATAGGTTAAAACTTATGAAATAAATAGTTCGATTGACCTCGATATTTGTTTTACAGTTTACCTGGTCTAATTCTAGATCCAGAGTTATTTTTTGGGACTCCGATCCTCTGCGGATGCTACGGTACATCCTTTGGTGCGGTAAAGTGGGGCAGAACTAGTTTGCACAATGTAGTGGGTGAAATTTGAATTGAGTCACCTCAATCACAAAATAAAAGTTTAACTACCAGATTATAGATAAATATTTGATATTTTATGAATTGGACTAGACTATATAAATTTAAAAAATAAAATAATATTACATTTTAATATGAATAATTAAAAATTAAAATGAACCTAGATCCGGCCATGTTTTGAAGCCAATGACAAGTTGTATTTGCAATATTTTTGTGTTTCTGTCTGAAAATTCATAGTAAAAATGATAGGAAAAATAACAAGGATGATTGTAAGGAGTAAAATATATTTCCTCTTGTAACTATTTTTTTTTTTTTTTGCAATGGGATCCTCATTTTTAAATACATATGGACAACCCTCGTATTAATAATTTTTTTAGAGAGAAATCAAGTTGATTTTTGGGAGAATTTTCGTACAAATTTTTAACTAGTTGCATGAATATCATGACAATTGATACCATAGTGACAAATGAATTATTTGGATTCGGTTTGGAGATGTCAAAAATTTGTAATTCGGAAATAATTTAAGTATAATTCAGAAATGAATCGGAATTATCCGGATTAGAGATTTTAGTCTCATAAGGAAGCCAAAATAAATAAATAAAAACCAAAAATAAAATCAGGGAAAAGTAGCGGGGATAATTCGTAAAATTCACGAATTATTTGAAAATAATTCAGTCAAAATTCGGTTAACCAAATAATTTAACATATAGTCGTCATAACAAAAAAAAAAAATCATTCACAAATAATTAAAAAATAATTTGTAAATTTTGTGACTATGATTTGATATAAGAAATCAAGCTGTATACTTGCTGCACGGCATATAATCAGAAAATTCGCAAACTTGACAGTGAGAATTCATAAGATCAATGTTTGAAAAAGCAAACTGACAGAGAGAATATTATTGTACACTGATGTAAAGAGGTCACAGGCAATTGCGTCAGCTTCATGGCACTGATGCTTCCCTTCAACTTCAACAAACAACAACAGGCTTCCACTTGTTCAAATTGTCAAATTAATTAAGAACATGTCGGTGCCCGGTGGGAATACATAGCGTTTTTTTTTTTTTATTATTTATTAAAGTTATAATCCTGCCAATTATCTTTGTCAATTAAATACATACATAAAAGGTTGTTGTAAGTAAATAGCTCTTTTCAAGTTCTTATCGTACGTCATACCATTCTTTCACATTTTACTTATTTTTTTTTTTTTTTTGTATAACACCATAGTTCAACTCTATTATTATTTTTTGAATATTAAGTACCAATTATTATTGGTCAATATACCATTCAAAGTTATAATTATATTAAAGAACTAAAAGTATTATATAACATAACATTTTAAAACAAAATATCTCTAGGCTCTAAAAATGGACGAAAATGCTACAAATAGTTAGCAATATATATTGGTTATTTGTTGCTGAATAGTTGTAATGCCACGTAGATTGAGAGTGTTAACGTGAGAACAATCCAATTTAAATTTCAGTTTTAATTAACTTAATTAGTAAGCCATAGTATAAATGAAATTAAATTATAAACTTAAAGAGGCCTCAATCCAACTAAATTTCAGCAGTTCATATTTCACTTTTTATCAAAATAACTAACTTTTTAATAACTGTTTTCACTCCAGTTCAAATCAAGCGTCCCTCCAATTTAAATTATGCTGCCTATGTACATACCTACCTGATGACCCCCTCTTCTATTTAAATCACTCATCATTTCTTGTTTTACTCAAACCGCACTGCAACTAGATTGCATTTAATTAAGGGTAAGGCTAACGTGCTATGAGTTGTATAGAGACCTACGGTGGTATGATTCAATGTTCGAGTTTTTAAAATCTAAACGGTCGAGTTGAACAGTTTATCTTGTTCTCCATATTAATATGTATTTGGAGATCAAATTTTACATTTCTTGGAAATATTTTACTTTTTTTTAGATAGGTAGAAAATCAAATATATGAATGATGCAGAATTATTTAGATCAACAGATTTTATACCTTTCTAAAATAATAATAAAAAATAACCAACAAATGTAAACTTTGGTCTCCAAACACATATTAATATGGAGAACAAGATGAACGGTACAGATCGACTGTTTGGATTTTAAAAACCCAAACATTGAACTATAGCACCGTAGGTCTCTATGCAACCCATAGCACGTTAGCCTTAACCTTTAATTAAACCCCTATCTCTGCCCCATCTGATATCTTTCACTCTTTTCTTCCCAACCACTGAATTAGACCCTCAAATTCCTCTACTTTGTGTTAGAAATTCTGCATTAAGGTAATTAAATGTTATATTATTTTGTTGCATACAAATTTAATAGATTAGAGGAAGTAAATTAGATATCAATATCGTTCTTGGATCGTATAAATTTATGAATAAGTATTCCTTAATTGAAATTCTGAAATTTTATTTTCTTTAAAAATATTATAATATGAAGGTATTATCTTAAGGTTCTTTTGTATTTATTCAATTTCAATCATATAATTTGTTTCAACGTTTTCCTTTCATAAAGTAGTCAAGATGATATGATTTCAAAATCAAAATATGATGTATACTTTTGTATTTTATAACTCCATATAAAAATTGATTAAACTTACTAATTGTTATCATAAGTATATTTAATAATTTCATATCCATTTTGTTTATTGGAATAAAACAAATAAATTACTTTGATCTATGTTTATACCGGATGGTATAAAAGATATAGATATTTCCTTATAAAATAGTTTTGAAATAAACAGAAATTCCTATAATTATTCACTTCTATTTTATTTACTATTTTCTACCAAATAGTTTATACTAATTTAGTCTATGTTTAATTATAGAATAAAGATTTATTTCCCCTAATTTCTTTCTCCCAATTTATTTCCCTCATCCGTCCCAAAATAATTAATTATATGAGGGGACCACAACTTCCAGCACAAAAAAAGCAAAATAAAATGTGTATTAATCATTAATAATGTGGGAAACCACTTATATTTGAAAAACTTAACAACTGATGCGCATAAATATGTATACTTATACATGCAAGAATTAACATCTAATATAATAAGTATTCATATATAAGATATCAAGTATTTCTTTAAACAATATTTCTTATCACATACTCATTTTTTACACATTTTATGATTTTTTTTTCTTACTTCAAAATGTCGCCCATATTTTTGACAATTTATGAATTTTTTTGTGAATCTAAAGTCACAGACGTTTTCTATGTAATTTTCTGTTTCAAATGAGATATATGATGAAGTACTTTTAAGTTGTCATCTGCACAAGTATTCATACTTGATATATTATATATTAACACAGGCGCACATATGCATCCATATTTACACATGACAGTTGTAAAATCTATCAAATATTAGGTGGTTACCTAAGTAGTTAGTAATCCCCCACTTAATTAGAGGTCCTCACAGGTAATGCATTACGAGGTATGAATACTTACTCAACAAGATATGAATACTTATATGACAATGATGAATATTTGCATGACAAGGTATGAATACTTGCACGATAGACAACCCCAAAGTATGTCATCATGAATCTCATTTGAAAGAGAAAATTACATAGAAGATGTCCATGGTTTTAGATTTACAAATTTTCTCACATATCGTCATAAATATTGATGAAATTGAACGGAGAAAAAAAAACCCAACTCTAAAAATATGTAAAAGATGTGTGTGTGACGTGTCCAGTTTTTTTTTTCAAAATACTTGGTATCTTAGGTATGAATACTTGATATATTATATATTAACACTTCTGCACATTGGTATCCATATTTGCAAGCGTCAGTTATAAAATCTATTAAATATTAGGTGATCCCCAAATAATTAATGAAGTTCAGTTAGTTAATGGCCCCCATAAGTAGTTATTGACTGGGAGATTGTTAGTCGATTCCTTAATTATATTACTATTTCAAATTTAAAATTTACTATTTAATTGGATAGTTTCTATTTATTATTATATCTAGTCAAAAACAAAGACTCTCGGATCTCGGTTATGATGAAGAATGAGTTAACAGAAGCAAAAATCATCTATATTTGTTTAAAGGGTAATTATAATTTTCTCCACCTATCCATCTCTCATTTTATCTCTCAATTGAATTTCCATTTTAACTATAGCTATAACTACTATTTCTAACAACTTTTATTTCTTTCCTCTTTCTTCTTTTATCTTTCACCTCCATTTTCTTCTCCCACCTCCCTCTCTTACCTCCGCCTCCCACCTCCCTCTCTCACCTTCGCCTCCTACACCTCACATGACCTCCGGCTCTACCTCCCTCTCCCACCTTTGCATCCCACCTCCTCCTCCGCCTCAATTTTTTCATTGATAAGCTCCCCTCCCTCTCCCACCTCGAAATGATAAGTACAATAAGCTCCCTCCTTTTTACACTTTTGTCTCAGTATTTTCCCTCTAAAACATGTAACTATGTCGGTCAGTTGGCTCATGGCGAATTGAGCTTCAAAAAAACTATGCTGGTCAGCTACGGTCACGATTCTGCTTCCTTCCCCTTCTTTTTCCCTTTACTTCTTTTAATAAAAGAGTTGGGGAGCACAAGCATATTCTTCATTTGCATTTTATAGGACTCTAGGCTAGGGCTGCTAACGAGTTGAATTAGCTTGAGTTATGGAACTCGAATTCAACTCGCAAGATAATGAGTCCAGTTAACTCGAGTTGATAATACTGAGCTGAGTTGGCTCGTTGACTCGAATTCAACTCGCCAGTAGCTCAAGTTGGCTCGTGACTCGTGAGTCAACTTATTTAAGGTGTTGAAATGTTAAACACTTGAACTAATAATTGTTGTTATGTAATAATATGAGAAGCAAATATTGAACTAACAAACAATTCACAATGAAATAATCAAATGATATTAGTTGGCTCAACTTGAGCTAGTCACATATAGTTGGAAAAATGAAATGGGTTGAAAGTTACGGAGAAAATCATTAATAAAACGAGTCACAAGTTGTAACGAGTGAGTTGAGTCTAACTTGAACTCAACTCGTTTAACTCAAGTTACTCAATTCGAGTCAGACTAACTCAAATTTTAAATGAATGAATTGTTAACGAGTTCGTTACCGAGCTGAGTTTGAGTAGCTCACGAGTATCCTTATAAGTACATTTGCTATATAAGCAGTCTTAAGGGGAAATGCCGAATCTAATACGCTTCCTTTTCAATGCATGGTTTATTCCAATTTATTGTTAAAGTGATCACAACTTTTGAATATAATAATTGTGATGCAATGATCAATACTATAATATTATGAGCACATGAAAAAGTGATTATTCTTCTTCCAATTAATAATTTTTTTTTAGTAGAAATGATAGCGAAAGCAAAATATATGTAGCATTTTGAGTAAGGAATTTATGTGGTATAAAGTCAGTTTTTTTACAGATAGAAAGGGAAAAAAAAGCATTAAATCCCCTAATATTATACCCAAAAAAAAGTACAAAACCAGACCACTAAATTATCCAGAAATCGGTTAAAATTATCGTTCCTTTTCATTCGTTGTTAATAGTATTTTATTATTTGCGAGGATTTTAATTCAATTATCAACAATTTTTTTTTTCTGAACCATAACAACAGTTCTTAGCTATGAACCTTTCAAAATTAACATCTTTTACCTTAAAAATAAATAAATAGAATTTAAGTGGATCACCTATATATAAAATGACAACCAGCCTCGACGAAAATTTTATTAATACCATTTAAAAAAAATAAATCAAAACACCACTGAAATTGGAGAATTCGAAAAATACAAGGGCCTCCAAGTCAATCTGCGGCCTCATTCTTGGAGGGCCTCGTCCAAATCAATCTGCGGCCTGTCAAAACCTAAATTTTACAGTGCATTTTTGAATTTTTGAGAGGCCCAACCTCAACGTCAATCTGCAGCCCTCTAAAAATGACACCGCATATTGACTTGGATACCCTGTTATTTTTCAAATTTTCCATAATTTGTGGTTTTTTTATTTATCTTTTTTTTTTTTTATAGTGGTATTAATAAAAATATCGGCCAACCTCGTTGAACAAGTTTTCACTCAAACATGGATCCCTAGTCAAAATACCAGAAATTATTAAAATATTCCAAATGATCTTTGGACCTTTATCAATCTAAACTAAATGCAAAGAACAAGTATATATAAATTTGGTTAAATGCACATTCTCAATAAATTTATCATTATATCTTAACCAATCTTTGAATGCCTCTAATTCAAAGTACATAATTACGTAAGCTTGGTAACTATGACCTTTTCAAAATCTGATAATCATTTTTTTGACAAATGAAGTACTTTTTGCTTATAATAATGATGACTAAGTTCAGAAATTTGATCTGAGATTTTGACAGAAATACAACTGGATTTGCTTAAATTTCCAGTAACGTCTGAGTTTTACCAGAAACATGCATGTCATCCTTTTAAGTCAGTCAATATTTGCTTGTCGCCTTCTCCCACTACAAAATTAGAATTTTGTTCCTAACTTTTCTTAATTAATTATAATCACTCTTTTTTAATATTGACTCTTGACTTCTCTATTAAAAATTTACCAAGCTGCTTTGGGCGAAATCACATTGGGGCAGGTGTAGATTAGTGTTTACTTCTCAATTTTAAAAATTAAGTTTCTGGTATATAAAAATTAAGAGTGTAAGCTCATATATATATATATATATAATATATATATATATATATATATATATATATGTATGTATGTATGTATGTATTTTTTTTTTTCTCTGGTGATCTATTTCAGAATTCAATTTTTACCTACCTTGTATTTCAGCTATATTTGGTCCATACTTCTCTAATCCTCTTTCTCGTATACAAAATAGCTCATTCTTTTTTTTTCTTTTGCCTTTGCTAATTTCCCCTCTCTTATTTCTCTCCTAATAAAATTTTTCTGGCTTCGCACCTCCGTTATGCTCTATCTAGTATTTTTATTAGCCTATTATTGGATCAACTTTTGGCTACGAGTTCTTTTTGGGGTGCCAATCTCATGATTTTCCAGATCAAATAATTTTTTTGTGTAAAAATTAGTGTTATAAAATGTGGTTTCAATACAATATGATATGCGGAAGGCCACTGCATACTACATATACAGTATATGGCAGCATATGCAGATTTCTATGCAAATTTACATATGCAAATTTTAAAATAAGAATTCATATAAAATAAAGCATAATATGCAATTATTAATCTAACATCCTTAGCTTCTGTCGGGTTTTCAAAAAAAAATTAATCTAACATCCTTTTGGTTAATTAAATGAATGAAAGTATATAATGCAAATATGCAATTAAAAGTTTATGGTGCATGGAACAATGATCATTAGTTAATGCATGGAACAAAATCATTAATAAATTGGTACTGTACAAGGCAAAGAAATATTATTATATTGTTTTCCTTTGTGGCCCAAATGGCTCAAGTGAAGTAAATATGCATAGGACAAAGGAAGAAGCCGCGTCCTTCCGGTTTATAATCCCTTTTTAATAGTCCCACAACACTTCCGAAACAAAAAAAAGCATTGCTCTGCTCCCTATAAAACCAGTTGAAGATTGGCGTGAATAATCACTCAATTGGACTCTGCTTCGGATGAGTATTTGTTTTGGATTTTGGTTATTACCGAATATCCGATCAGTTTTTATACATAAATCATTTTAGATCCGATTGAATTTGGATTTTTTTTAATAAATAATATGCTATTTGGATAAATTGTTGCACAAAACAATATGTGGTGTTTATGCGGCCGAATATGTGGTTCCGTATATTTGGGACCGTATAAGAATTTCTATGCAGAATCCAACCGCATACGTATATACGGTCGCATATGCGGTTGCATAGATCATATTTTACATTAGTAAAAATTAAAGGTTAAGCCACTTAATTATTAAATACTCTTGTTATTATAATAAATAATTTGTCTTATCACAATTTTGAACTCATAACTTTCTATATCAGAGATCATGTACATTTGCTACTATTAATTTGCTACTATTAATAGATTTAAGAACAATGTCCTAGACATTGCAACCGGTACATATGGTGATGAGAACAGTCTTGCACCGCTCTACTGGTATCAGTACTGATTGCACCTGATCCATTATTCAGATCTAGATAGAGAGAGACAGAGACCGGACAGCCAGACATACAGACCGTGCGCACTTGGAAAAAGAGGTTTCTGGCTTTCTGCGCGTGAAAGAGAGGTTTGAGCTTTGCTTCACAACTACTGGTACAATAGCAAGTTAGCAACAGTTTTCAGATAAATTGCAAAAAAAAAAAAAAAAAAAAAAAAAACAGTTTTCAGATAGGTTTACTTTCCAGTTTCCGTTCCTTCTGCTTTTATTTTGTTCTTATGAGCATTAATTGATTCTTTTATACTAATTATTCTGGTACAAGGGCAAGTACGTACATTCTTAATCTGATGTCATGCTTCATTGCATGCTAATACTTAATAATATACAAGCAAATGTTAAGAAATCAGTACTAGATCTCAAAACATACATTAATTGCAGAACTTAAAAGAGAAAATCTTGCAAATTTAATTTGATAATAATTAAGAAGAAAATTCTATGACTCATCGCTCTTCTCCGCTCCACAGTCGTGCTCTTCCTTGTCCTGCTTCTGCTCAGTGATTGTACTACCTTCTCCTTGCATGAAATCTTCTAACCTGAAGGTCGGCCTCCATGGCACCTCTTGATATCCCGTCGTTCTTTCATTATCGACCTTCATTTTCTTGCTATTTGCATTACTGCTTCCGCCTACCCATGTATGTCTCATGGCCTTTATGTTTTCGAGCAAGGCGTAAAATCTCTCCATTTGTTCGTCGACCTCTTTCTCGCTTTCTCGTTTGATTTCTTTGCTTGGTTTCGGTATACTAGTTGCTGGTTCTTCTGAGAGAACGAAGGATTTTCTTTTTGCTGATACAATTCTGTTTTCTTCCATTGATACCTTTCGTAAATTAATTAAGCTCTTGGGTTTGAATTGATGAAAGAATTGTGAGTGTTTATATATAAAGTATATATATATATATAGTTGCGCTTGCAAAGCGAGCCTTTCATTCTCTATATATATTTATTTCCCTGCCCAAACGGACAGCGGTAACCAAAGTCCTTTTGAGTCATTTCTAAATAAAATTTTAAAAATAAATAGACTTTTCTTTCAAAGAATATTGAACTGAATGTATATAGTCAAAACAGAACGCACATATATAGGATATTTAAATATTTTATTAATTAGTATAATTAACAGCTCTTATGAGGTTTGATTGATATTGTTTTTTATTTATTTTTAAATCATCACTATTATCATGATAATTATATATTATTTTGAATAAATTAATATCATGGAAATTTTAAATGGTTTCAATACATTTAAATTGGCATACATCTCTTACAAATTGGACGTTTCCATTTCTAAAATGAATTGGAGAAAATCAGAAAATTAAAATATGTATGTACAAGTCTTTCCTAATAGTAATTAGTTTGTACATGGTATGTCTGCCACTTATTAGTCAAATTCAATTTATTTCATGAAAAACATGTTAGGTGCAGCAAATTAATCTGTGTCCCCACGCACGTTACTTTTTGTTGTGATATTGACATTAATTTGGGGTTACTAAATGGTATAGCGAAAAATGTATATATAAAACTTTGCAATCAAATTGAAATTTTTTAGTTACCATTCTGAAATTTCAAAATTCTGATACTACTACTGCTTTAATAAAATTCCAAAATTTCCACGTGGGTCAATTTTTATGCGTGCACAGATCTAGTCTGCGTACTAAATTTCTGTATTCTTTCTTTTGAGTCTGAACCTTTAGTCTGATTCTTAAAAAAAAAACAGAGATTTAATGCGCAAATTAGGTCTTTGTACGCATAAAAAAATAGTGTGCATACTGGATCTGCGTATGTGGTAACTTTTGAATTTCTTTTAGATCGGTGGTAATGTGACTTGTCTGCGCACGCATAAAAAATAGTATACAGATTGAATTTATATACGTGGCAACTTTTGAAATTTTTTAGGTACTTGATAATGTCAGAATTATGAAATTTGAGGGTGATAATTAAAAAAGTTTCAGAAAATCAAATAATATGCTCCCTCTCTAGTCTTGATTCCATCATGAGATTAGTTGAGTACTTGAGTGTTAATATATATATATATATATATATATATATATATATATATATATATCTGCATATATATCATAGAACGAGAAAAAGGAATTCAGATTTCGCATGCAAGTGTCCATATATATGTAGTTTTACACAATTAAGGAGAATGGAATATATAGTTATATACCATCAAAAGAAGATAATTTTAATTAGACGAGTGTTGACTGACTGGTGAGGGAGGTGTGGAAGTCTTGCCTAATTAAGAAGTAAGAAATTACTTTGTTGGGAGACTTTAAACAGTTCGGTCAATGGTTAAAACATGAGATCAATTTAGTCTAGATGCGAAGCTAGGAATTTTTATAGTTGTAAAAAAAAAAATAACATAACAAAAATTACAACGTTAATCAAAATAAATAAGAAGTACAGATAATATAAATCATGGCTTTGAATACTGCAATCGGTTACTTGATCGTGGAATTAGGATTAGATAATTTGGTTGGAATCAGCTAAATCAATTGGAAATTCAAAATTATTTTTGTAGAATCTTATTTTGTTTAAAAAATAGGAAAAAATTAGTAAAAAAAAAAAATCTGTCAAAATATTATATTAAAACAAAATTAATGTAAAAATAAATTATTTTTATTGATAATGTATTAAAAAACAAAGCATAATGCATAAATTAAATCTTAGAATTATTGAACTAGATGTAAATGGTAATATGAAAATAATATAAAATATAAAATTAAATCTTGGAATCATTGAAACAGATGTAAATTATAAATTATTTCAGAGATACTGAATTATTTTATTGTATAATCCTAAAATCGATTAATATATTTTTTCTTCGCTAATTAAAATTTGTTTGATTAGGTGAAATTTGGTTGATTATTTTGATTCAGCTTTAATTTTAGCAATTCCTTATAAAAAATTCGTCCAACTGAGAAAACTCGAAAGAAATTGACTTGTCTCCGGCCGATTCCGTTCTGACTCGAGTAGTCGCTAGAGATAGGCAGAAACGCTATCTTTTGCGGAGGTTTTACCTGCGGTGATGTGTGATAGTTTTGATCTGGTCCGTTCGTTTCGAATCGGACAGACTGGATTACGGATTCATCAAATTTTGAGTTTTTTTAAAATTTGAACAAAATTTAATCTAATCCGTCTGATCCGAAACAAACAGACTAAATTAAAACTATCGCACAGGACCGCAGGTAAAACTTCCGCAGAGAATACGCTCTCGAGATAGGCAAGTCTGTTTTTCAAAAGCAGGCAAGTTCGAATTATAACCGGATTCAAGAAAAAAAAAAAAATTTAGGGTAGGCATTTGCCTACCTTGTACAATGCTATCTTCGCCCCTGAATCTAGACCGTCCAGATTTAATCGGACAGCTATACAGGCTAAAGCAGGGAAAACGGTGGTTAGTTGAGAGGCGAGGGGCACGTGGCTTCCTGACGATAAATTATGACCTCAGCAGATGCCAGAAAGCGATTTGCTTTATGACGTCATTAGCGTGAGGTCTTCCGTGAAAGATGAATCCCGTGAATCGTGATAGAGCTTTGGGAGTGGGACCCCAACTTACCAAGTCTTACGTGATTGGTCTTGCCTTTTTTTTTTTTCTTGTTTTTCTTATTGAAGGGTCTCGAGAACAAGTCTTACGAGATCTGGTCTTTCAATGTTTATGTTAAAACAGATCAGATGGTCCGGATCCAAATTCAAATTTTGAATTTAGATCTGGATGCTCGATTAAAATCTGAACATATATAAAAGACGAGAAGGGTTCAAATGCCTCCATGTTTTTGTGCTTCCATTATACCTTTATTTTTCTTTATTATTTTCAAAGTTCAAACAGTCGATCCGAACCGCTCAATCTAACCTCCATACTAAAATATCTTTGGAGACCAAATTTTATATTTTTAGGAATTTTTTTAGACAAGTACAAAATCAGTAAATCTGAACCATCTAAAAACAGTATTTTTGTACCTATCTAAAAAAATAGTAAAATAATTCCTATAAATATAAATTTTGGTCTCCAAACATATTTTAGTATGGAGGTTAGGTTGAGCGGTTCGGACCGACTATTTGAACTTTGAAAATGATGGAGAGAGATAAAAGCATAATACAGGCACAAAAACATGAAGACATTTGAACCCTCCTCATAAAAGAGACTGCATTTTATTTCGGATTAAGTTGGACTGATCAGACGGTCCAAATCTAGATAGAAATATTTTGTTACCTAAGAGAATATTGACTCATTTTTAATAAAAAAAATCATATTAATGAATTGGATTAAAAGTAAATTATGCTTATTGAACCCCCATACTTTCCTATTGATCAAATTGTTTATTTCAAATAAAATATCTCTATTAAATCAGATATGATTTGAACTAATAAATTTTGATCAAACGGTTCGTAATAACGATGAGAATAGATATTTATTATGACATTGAATGCGAATTTTAATTGTGAAGATTTTGTAGTTGCAATTAGGGTGGCAACCAGCTGGCTCGGTTCAAGTTAGGTCTTGACTCAACTTATTAATTATAGACCAAGCTACAACCGAGCGGTTAGGTCTAGAGCATCCGATCAGACAACCTAGATTGTCAAATCGTGACAAGTCAGCCTGATTTAGTTCACTAGGTATGCTTGAATCTTATTTTAAGAAGAAAATAAGTTATACAAACTTTTTGAGTCGAACTGGACCGAATTAGAAAATATAAAATAAATACAAATTCATACAATTTCACAAATAGCTCGTGAGCTGATGAGCAAGTTAGACCCCAACTTAAATTCGTTAATTCTTGACTGAGTTAGTGATAAGCTGACTCGTTAACAGTTCAATTTAATAATAAGCGAGCTGTTAATGAATAAGGCAGGCGCGAGTTATGAGATCAAGCCACAAGCTACGAGATTTTTTGTCACCCCTTGCAGTTAGAATTTCACTTTGTAAACCCATCTAAATTTTATACTTTTGCCTATGCGAGCAAGAATTCCATTGGCATCCAAAGCAAAAACCATAAATAATCAATGACAATATATGAATCTAGTCTATCGATCACATCATGTGCTAAAAAATTCGGAATAAAGAATAAAGTCTCATGTCTTACGCTTTATTGAACAAATTAGTACAAATGGAAAACCAAACTTTGATTTAATTATTAAAGAAAATGTTTTTTGTTCAAGAGGTTGTAGGTTTGAAATCATTTTTTTTTTTTTTGCAAATATTATTCGTGAACTCAATTCTATTATTTTTCGGAGAACAAAAAAAGAATAATTTTCAAATTAGGAAAAAATATCATTTTCTCTTGATTATGATTCAAATTGTCATTGTCATACTAGGAATATATAAAAAAGAAAAAAAGTTATAAAGCGGAGGAGAATCCTACCTCTTCCCAAAAGAAAAAGGTGCAGATGATAACAAGAAATGTACTCAATTAATATGAATTCCATGACATTTGTCGCATTATAATTGTTATGTATGTGGGTCTGATTCTAGGAGTATACAGGAGTGGTAGGGGGCGGCAGTCCCCCTGCGAGAGGTGTCTGAGGTGTGCAGCTTTGTTGAGTCCGGAGAATTTTATTTCTGAGAACACAAATTGCATGAAAATTCTTTAATAGACGGCTCAGATTAGTTAAGTTGCCTATTAAAATGTGCGGTCCAGATTAATCTGTTTTCATGCCCTTTTAGTGGATTTGTTTTGACGAGCGGCCGTAGGTTTTCTTCACCTAAAGAGTTTCTCACGTGAAATCTGTGCGTTCTGATTGTAATTTTTTTCTCAATTTTCTCTCTGTGTGTTGTGTGATTGCTCTCTGGTACTTATATTCTCAACAACAATATTATTAACCAACTTTGTTGTAGAGCCTAGTTGCAGAATATCACTAGCAAAAAAAAAAAATTGAACCAGACAACGTAACTTTTTAGTTTTCAAATTAAGCAACAATCATGAAATATATTTATGTACCCCTTTCTCCAGTCTTCAAATTACGATGGAAATTTCTCTCAAATACTTCTTTTTTCTTAACAGTTTTAGCCCTATATTTACATCTTGTTGTCAATTTGTTGTTTTAATGAATACTTCATTACAAAATTATATACTCTTTAACAAGTCACCAATTTAATTTGGATCATGTTTTTAAACAGTGAAAAATTGAATGGGCCATTTTGAATTTTTTTTATTTCCTCTAAACAAACAGTTAGGGGTGTCAATGGTACCCTTTTACCCGTTTACCCGACCTGTATCGTATTCAAAAATACGGGTAAGGATAAGATTTTTATTTCGTAAGCTAATCGGATATGAGTAAGGGTAATAATTTTTTTTCGTTATCTTACCCGTTTTAGTATAAAATAATTAAAAAAATAAAATTACATATATAAATATATATTTGTATGAAGATGATACATGACACAATAAAATTTTTGTATTTTATAAATTTTCATAATACAAATTAGTTGTATTCATTATTATTGTTTTCTTATTTGAAAAATTATTTTATCGAAAACAGAAATTAAAATGTTAATGACACTTTTTTATCCGTTTATTCGATCCGTACTGTATCTGAAAATACGAATAAAAATAAATATTTTTTTTGTTATTATAATAAAATAAAAGTACCCATTGACACCCCTACAAACAGTACATATGACCTATCAAACTTTAATAATTCAAAAAAAAGTTCTTTGATTCTCCGCCCTTTATTGAGGATGACGTCATCCAAACTACGTCATCACATGCGACGATGTGAATGTGAGTCACACAAAAATAGCCTTAATTATTTATATAATGACTCACCAGGTCAGATAATCATATTATTTTAATTCAAATTTTCAATCCAAGTGCATCACAAAGTTGCTTCAAAATATCAATCAATTTCATATGTATTATCAATTGGAAGGATAGAAAATATCATAAATATTTCTAGGAAAGAGAGAAAAAATTAGGTCAATTGATTCTACTGAATTTTATAATTACCATGTAATTTTTTTTTTAGGTTTCTCAATGAACTTTATTAAGTACCTCCAAATTATGGAATCAACAACGGTTCGATACTCGATCAGAACTATTCATTTTGTTTTAAGATTTGAGCGGATATTTTATATTTAAATTTGTTTTGTGAATCTAAATGGCCAAAAAAATTATTTCTACCATTTTCTAAAAAAAATAAACAAAAAAACCTCGATTTCGGAGGGATTTGACTTCTACCACGACAGTAGAATGTTGGTGCGGACTCAAAGACCGAGGACCACACTATGCCAATGCGGCCCCAAACAGGAATCCGCATCGGTATTTTGCGCTCCCAACATTTTTTTTTGTCTAAAGAAATTTATGTTAAATTTTTTGAAAATCACATCCTCTAAGATATGTCAACTTTTTTGGGAACACAATTTTGAATTTCAAAGCTGAAATTGGGGTGTGAAAAAACAAAAAAAGGTTGGGCCGCAAAACACTGGTGCGGCCTCTTTTTAGGGCCGCATCGGCATAGTGCGATTTTCAGTTTTTAAGTCTGTATCGATGTTCTGCGATTTGTGGTAGAAGTTGAATTCTCCAGAAAAAAGATTTTTTTTGTTTTTTTTTTTGGAGAAATGCTAGAAGTAAAAATTTCGGTCTAAATGGACCACACAAATTTTGATGTGAATCGATTGGCATCGGACAATATTGATCTAATAAAGTCAATCCGATGCTTATCAATCCTTTTTCTCCTTTCTTTTTCGTAAATTATAACTTCTAGCCCCTATTTCTTTAGGGAAAATTTTTAGTATGCTTATCTAAACTTTTAAAATTACCAATTCAATTTATCCATAAAAACACCATAATTTCGAAAATCTCTACAATTTTGACATGCTTTCTTCTATCCCTTTTAATTATTAAACATTTTATTTAAAAATTAAATTGACAAATATATCTTTTAATTTTGAATGGGGATGACTTCTACTTGTCTTCTTCCTCTCATCTCTTCATGGCTATATATAGTGTACGAAGCAAATCAGTTGAATAAAATTTGCAAATTCGAATACATCAGTTAAATAATTAAAGATAAATGCAAACCTTAGGGATGAAAGTGTATCTTACCAAAGATACACTATTGCGTTCATGCATGTATCCTGCTGTTACCAGTAATTTGGTAATACTTATTTGGAATGAACAAGCGTGACATTTGAATTATTTGTCCTTTCCAGTTTGTCAGTACTCAAGAGAGCTACTTCCAGCTTACATCCACTGAAAATTTATAAGCTATTGCGTGATGTACAGTTTTTTTTAAAACGAAAGGAGAAATATCGCTTTCCAATTTTTCTTATTTTTATGGACTCGGTTGAGATTTCTTTCAAAATAGATTAAAATATACATATTATTTTGATAGATATTTGAAAGAGGGTATCTAATCTTGTTTATTCATTCATGTGGATTTCGAATTTTTATTTTTTGAATATGGAATATTCCATTTATTAAGATATAGGTATTGATAGTAAACTTAACAGCTATTACAATTGACAAAAAAATTATCAATGTTAAAGAATGTAAAATTGCATATTTGTCTTTTATCCGTGGAGACAGAAATATCAATGTAAAATGTTTGCGCGTAGGCCCATAAAGGCCCATAAAGGCCCATTTTATGTTGATTTCAAAGGAAATAGGTCGAGCTTTGTTTTCCAAGGAGAAAAGGTAAACGGAGAATCTTGGGCCAGTTCGAACCGGACTTCGGCTTTTTTCGGTCACTTCTGGTAAATTTTTGTTATAAGTTCCCATTCCAGCCTGTCAACTGTCAAATTTCATTTCTCAAGTTAGTTTCAGCTTGGGCCATAATAGAATCGGTAGTCTAATTTGTTGGGTATAAATCAGTGTTACCAAAATTGAATCGGATATCAACTCGTTAAAGTTTCGGATTAATAGTTCACTAGTTGGACCAGTGTAATTGGTTCAACAACTGACTTTTTAAATACTTGTATATTTATAAGACATGAAAAAAAAAATTATATAGTAAAAATCACACGTACATATAAAATAATAATTATAAATTTATAGATTAATTGAAAGTTCACCCCCC
>JARJHM010001249.1:0-47003 GCA_033356055.1 Carex pumila | reverse complement strand
CTACTTTCAATATACAACATTTTTTTTTTCATCCAATATACTTGCTTTTTTTATTGACCCAATTGCCTAATATCAGAAGCAGATTCAAAATTTTCAAAAATAACAAATTAAATTTACATAGTTAATCGGATTCAAACTCATTAGCTAATCGGGTACTAGATAAAAAAGATATTCTAATTTCTAATTTCCAATTATATGTCTTCTAATTTTTAATACTCTGACTTCTAATTCTAATTATCAATTAGAATTTAAAAAATTAATCATAAATTTAACACTAAATTTAACATTAATTACAAATAAAAAATATAGAGGGCAAATAAAATTTCCGAAGAAGGCAAAGTCAGTCCAAACCTATAAATTTGTATAAATTTTCAAAATTCAAAGAGAAGCGATTGACCTCTCTGGACTAAGTTGGATCTGCCCCTGACTATTCTACAAAGAAAATATAAAAAGAGAAAAATACACCAAAAAGGAATAATATTCATGCGAAGTAACTACAACTCAAATTTCTTTCAAATTTGACAAAAAAAGAAAAGAGAAAAGAAAAGATGAAACACGCATGAATGAACCCTACCACAAACAAAATGTTCAATCACTACGCATGTCTTTAATTCCAATCCTTTCAATAGATTTTTAACTAGGCCTCAAACCTACACTCTCTGTAAGCATGACAACATCAAGGATTTATTTCGAATTGGATTTCGTTTAAACATATTTCAACAAATTTTGTCTAGAGTAGAGTTAAAATGTTTTATTGATTTTGTGCTCTATCATATTTTAATATTATTATTTTTATTTTTATTTTCAAAGTCAAAATAATCGATCCGAACCGTTCAACATTATCTTCATATTGAAATGTGTTTGGATAACATATTTTATAATTTTTAGAAATTTCTTACTAATTGTTTAGAGAGATAAAAAAAAATCACTATTTTTTAATGATCCATAATATTCTAAGAACATTGATTTTGTATCTATCTTAAAAAATAGCAAAATAATTTCAAAAAATATAAAATTTTGTATTCAAGCACATTTTAATATGAAAATTATGTTGAATTGTTCGGATCGATTGTTTTAACTTTGAAAATAGAGATAAAAATGTTGGAGTATGATGGAACACAAATCAACGAGGCATTTTAATCCTATTCTTTTATCTAATATTAAAACTAAATTGTTTGATATGTGCTAAGATTTGTGTGGGAGATTTTTTTTTCTTTTGATAAATGTAACACCTGAAAATTTTTACAAATTTTCTAATACTTGTTTTGGACTTGTTTGTAATATTTGATAAAGTCAAGGTTTAAAATTAAAAAAAAATGAGCCAACGTGGCACCCATGCCACGCGGCTTGTTTTTGGCTATCCCCGTAACCCTTATAAAAGGCCTCCTTTTCTCGCTTTTGTAAAGAAAAAAGAAAAATAAACAAATAAAATCGAAAAATAAAGGTAAATGGAAACAGAGAATGGAAGAGAGAAAAAAAAATGAAGGAAATATTGTGATAAATATGTGGATATCTGATTTTATATCGATTGAAATTCTGATTATGTCGCGTTGATTCTGAATAGCTATTGTATCTCGAATTGGATTTTTGAACCGATCGCTAACAAGTAACCAAACTTTTTTATAATATGTGTTTTTGATTTGTATGATTGATTGGGTACTGAATTGAGAAATCTGATTATGATAGTATATTTAACTGAAATATGGGATCTAGATACTGAAATTGTTTTTAATGGATCGATTTGAATACGGGGAATCGCATGTTTCAGGGATTCGAACTGGAATGGAAATGTTTTTATTGAAAATCTAGACCCAATTGATATTACCGGTTAAATATGCATACGTAATTTGATATTTAATTGTATGGATTAATCCAATCCTATTGAAATGATTGTTTACTTTTATTAAGCCAATTGTAGAGAAGCTGCATCGTTAAATAACTGGTTACTCAATTTTGTTGCTGATTTCGTATTGTTTCTATTTCTTTCTGTTGTGACGTAGGTTGACAGGACGGCGGATGGATGCGAGGATGCCGTTCTGTCATGTCGCGTGCCCGATCTGACCACCGGGGCGTGACAATAAATGTATACAACCTCGTACAATTTGAGCCGTCAATGTGAATTTTGACGATGATCAGATGTTTAAGTCCGATTTGGATAAGGCTTGATTCAAAGTTCTTTAAACAAAATATATACATGCAATGCAATGAAAACTCAAATTTAGGTATTATTTAATACGCATAGCCAGAATTTTTATCATGGTTAAGCAAAAAAAATTATTGGTGCAACTAGCAGGTTTCAGACAATCATAATTTAAGTTTAAAAATAGACAAAATTTTCTTTAGAGTTAATCAACAATTCGATTATATATAAAACTGCCTAATCTAATTGATTGTAGCTCCGTCATTAATTTATCCCATTAAAGTTTCCTAAATTGCGTAAATTCTCTAAAAAATAGTACTACAAGCATAAGCACTACTTCGTAACGCTTATTTAATATATCTCTTGTAATTGCCTTTACAAATACCCCCAATATTTATATAAAAAAAAAGCGCAAGTCAATTTGGGTTCAATTTTTTTTTTAGTTATTCACAGGAAAAAAATGTTAAATGTAAATTGTTGGAACTTTTAAATCACTTTTGCATAGAAAATACGATTTTTGAATTGGCTTTGTGTTGGCATATATCATCTTTGTATTTTTGCCTAATTTGTTTATAAATGGTACTCGACAAAATTTGACCTTGGCGAACAATATGTAGCATCATAGTTTCATTACACCTTTTAAAAATAATAATAATAATGATTATTATTATATACTACACTTGAATCCATGTCCCCCACGGTACCCGAGGTATAATTTAGAAAAATAGACAGTTCAGATTAATTCAAGCGGATCAAATTCATTCCAGTGTCTATGAAGACTGTAGAGATTCATGCCAAGTAAAAATAACGGTCTGGATTTCTATCGCGCCGCGAAAATCTATGCAGGCGCTTTCAATCGCGCCGAGGTACTAGCGCCGGCCGATCTAAGACCTATCCCGGCGTTTTCTATCACGCCGAGCCTCTCAATGCCGGGAAAGAGTGATTTTCTTGTAGTGATTCATCTTTTTCATATCATATACATACCATAAAAGCTTCAGATGGTCATTATTATGGCATCATATATATATATATTTTTTTTTCATAATCACATTGTGTAGTTTTTATTATCATTTCTTACTCTGAATTTTTTTTTTACCACGATCACCTCAGGCACATTCTTTTTTTTTTTATTATCAAAATAAAAGACGCCCTCACAAAAATTTTCATTCATTTTCAAAGTTCAATTAATGAGGTAGAAAATATAAATAATAGCAAATTAGCAAGAGAATATGATAATTAAGTTTAGTGGATTGTTAGTATATATATATATATATCACCTGAGCACATATCCTGTTTATAAGTGGATCATTGAATACTCTTTTTGTCTAATTAATAAAATATTAATGAATATTTTATGTTGAAAGGAGCCTTAATATTTCTATTATTGGTAATTGCTACAAAGATTCTGAACGTACTAATGTGATTATTTGCAATAGAAAAATAAAAGTACTGATAGCACACAGACAGGTGCGCCATTAAATATTATTAAGCTCAAAAATTGGTTGGATTTATTTCACATGGCAAACTCAAACTATTGAAACTAATCTATTTGGTGAATGATGTGTTTATATGTAAAATTTATAATTATATTTTTGAACTAATTTAGTATAAAATCAAGTAATAAATAAATATATCAAATTTAACTTATAAATTTTTTTCTTTATACTGCTTGATTTTATACTAAATTAATTCGAAAATTAAAAATTTTCATGTAAGTACGTCATTTATAAAGTAGATCGGTGAGTAAAATTTAACTTGTTGACAAAAAAAATCAAAACTGAAACACCAAATTGTAAAATGCATGTATTATTGAATGTCCTTCAAACAATGAGTCTCCGATGGTATTGGTCTAATGTTCGATCTGAACAGTTTGATTTGCATTAAGATTTATCGGATTGATTTTGAACTACAAATCTATAATGCAGAAATCAATTAATTTCAGTAGTAATGCTCTTACATATTAAATCTATAAATTTTTGAATTAATATATTTATTCATTTTTCATTATTCTTTGACTGCTTGACTTTATACTTTAAGTAAAAATTTATAAACTTCACACATAAATACATCACTTGTGAAGTTGATCATTTTCAATATATTTTTTTTTTTTTGAAACTCTGATAATGACTATGAGATGGTATAATTACAACCAATCATCAACTACAAATGAGAATAGAACAACAAATATAAGTATAAGACAGCAAATGAGAATCTTCAAATCAGCAGGTATCAACAGTATTGACGCCAAAGCATGGCTTCTCTTCTTGCCTGCTATGCTGCACATCCTGGATCCATAATTTTTTCTTCAAAAATTATTTTGTTCATGTTTTTTCATATGAACCAGCCAGTTTCAATAATTCAAATTCGTCGTTTGAAATCAATCTGATATATCTTAAAATTAAACTTACCAAAAAAACTACTTTCTAAAGACTTGGCAGCCCTATCATTTTTTTACAAAACTCTTTTCTTTCTTTTTTTTGAAAGATTGGTAGGGCTACCAAGTGAATTGTACTCATGTTTAATTTGAAAATTGCAAGATAACATCCTATTGAATTTTATGCCGAAAATGTTATTAATATCATTGTAAAAGAAAAAACCCACAAATTAACGAGAATTCGAAAAACATCATGACCTTCAATTTAATATGCGTCTCCATTTTTGAGGAGGCTTGAATTAGAGACTAAAAAAAATCCAAAAATACACTGTAATATACTGATATTTAGATTTTTAGAGGGACATCTAATTTAATCTACATCCCCTCAAAAATAGGGCCGCAAGTTGAATTGGAGACCTGATATTTTTTTGAATTCTTCAATTTTAGTGGTGTTTTAATTTATTATTATTTATTTTTTGAAATGGTATTAATAAAAAATTCGGAATTTTATGTGTCATCGGTTCCCAGAAAACATGTTCCAGAACCAACATGCCTCTAGCTTTTTTTCACAACTTGAGCCATGATTTATTGATTATTTAGGACATTCTATTAATAATAAAATGGTAGAGTTATTTATAAAAATGAATAATAACAAAAATATTTCGGCTTCCTTTCCTTCTTTACTCATATAAAAACAGATTAGGGGCTATATCCTATATATATATATATATATACACATATAGGATTTGGCTAATATGCTATGGGTAGCTAAGAGGCCTCCCGTGCTACGGCTCAATATTCGACTTTTTAAAATCCTAACGGTCGATCCGAACTGTTTATCTTGTTATCCATATTAATATGTGTTTGGAGACCAAATTTTACATTTTTTGGAAATTTTTTACTATTTTTTTAGATTTATTGAATATCGCTGTTTTTTATGGTCCAGATTTGTCTGAAAAACAGCGATTTTCAATAAATCTAAAAAAATAGTAAAAAATTTCCAAAAAATGTAAAATTTGGTCTCCAAGCACATATTAATATGGAGAACAAGATGAATGGTTCGGATCGACCGTTAGGATTTTGAAAAGTCAAATATTGAGCCATAACACTGGAGGTCTCTTAGCTACCCATAGCACCGTAGCCAAGTCCTATATATATATATATATATATATATATATATATATATATATAAAGGAGTAATGCGTAATGATTTTGTCCTTTTAAACTTTTTTACCTAACAACCTCTTCTCTTTTATCATTGTTACCAGAACTTTTTCTTAACGAAGCTAGGATCTAAAACTGCTATCATTGCTAAAAAGTCCTAAATAATCAATAAATCATGATTTGTCTGTTCAGGATGTTACAAAAAGTTGAAAAAGTTATATATATTTATTTAAGTAATATTTTCTTCTTGATAAATAAACAATGATGTTTTCTTACCTGGCCTAGCTACTTTCAATATACAACATTTTTTTTTTTCATCCAATGTACTTGCTTTTTTTATTGACCCAATTGCCTAATATCAGAAGCAGATTCAAAATTTTCAAAAATAACAAATAAAATTTACATATTTAATCGGATTCAAACTCATTAGCTAATCGGGTACTAGATAAAAAAGATATTCTAATTTCTAATTTCCAATTATATGTCTTCTAATTTTTAATACTCTGACTTCTAATTCTAATTATCAATTAGAATTTAAAAAATTAATCATAAATTTAACACTAAATTTAACATTAATTACAAATCAAAAATATAGAGGGCAAATAAAATTTCCGAAGAGGGCAAAGTCAGTCCAAACCTATAAATTTGTATAAATTTTCAAAATTCAAAGAGAAGCGATTGACCTCTCTGGACTAAGTTGGATCTGCCCCTGACTATTCTACAAAGAAAATATAAAAAGAGAAAAATACACCAAAAAGGAATAATATTCATGCGAAGTAACTACAACTCAAATTTCTTTCAAATTTGACAAAAAAGAAAAGAGAAAAGAAAAGATGAAACACGCATGAATGAACCCTACCACAAACAAAATGTTCAATCACTACGCATGTCTTTAATTCCAATCCTTTCAATAGATTTTTAACTAGGCCTCAAACCTACACTCTCTGTAAGCATGACAACATCAAGGATTTATTTGGAATTGGATTTCGTTTAAACATATTTCAACAAATTTTGTCTAGAGTAGAGTTAAAATGTTTTATTGATTTTGTGCTCTATCATATTTTAATATTATTATTTTTATTTTTATTTTCAAAGTCAAAATAATCGATCCGAACCGTTCAACATTATCTTCATATTGAAATGTGTTTGGATAACATATTTTATAATTTTTAGAAATTTCTTACTAATTGTTTAGAGAGATAAAAAAAAAATCACTATTTTTTAATGATCCATAATATTCTAAGAACATTGATTTTGTATCTATCTTAAAAAATAGCAAAATAATTTCAAAAAATATAAAATTTTGTATTCAAGCACATTTTAATATGAAAATCATGTTGAATTGTTCGGATCGATTGTTTTAACTTTGAAAATAGAGATAAAAATGTTGGAGTATGATGGAACACAAATCAATGAAGCATTTTAATCCTATTCTTTTATCTAATATTAAAACTAAATTGTTTGATATGTGCTAAGATTTGTGTGGGAGATTTTTTTTTTCTTTTGATAAATGTAACACCTGAAAATTTTTACAAATTTTCTAATACTTGTTTTGGACTTGTTTGTAATATTTGATAAAGTCAAGGTTTAAAATTAAAAAAAAATGAGCCAACGTGGCACCCATGCCACGCGGCTTGTTTTTGGCTATCCCCGTAACCCTTATAAAAGGCCTCCTTTTCTCGCTTTTGTAAAGAAAAAAGAAAAATAAACAAATAAAATCGAAAAATAAAGGTAAATGGAAACAGAGAATGGAAGAGAGAAAAAAAAATGAAGGAAATATTGTGATAAATATGTGGATATCTGATTTTATATCGATTGAAATTCTGATTATGTCGCGTTGATTCTGAATAGCTATTGTATCTCGAATTGGATTTTTGAACCGATCGCTAACAAGTAACCAAACTTTTTTATAATATGTGTTTTTGATTTGTATGATTGATTGGGTACTGAATTGAGAAATCTGATTATGATAGTATATTTAACTGAAATATGGGATCTAGATACTGAAATTGTTTTTAATGGATCGATTTGAATACGGGGAATCGCATGTTTCAGGGATTCGAACTGGAATGGAAATGTTTTTATTGAAAATCTAGACCCAATTGATATTACCGGTTAAATATGCATACGTAATTTGATATTTAATTGTATGGATTAATCCAATCCTATTGAAATGATTGTTTACTTTTATTAAGCCAATTGTAGAGAAGCTGCATCGTTAAATAACTGGTTACTCAATTTTGTTGCTGATTCCGTATTGTTTCTATTTCTTTCTGTTGTGACGTAGGTTGACAGGACGGCGGATGGATGCGAGGATGCCGTTCTGTCATGTCGCGTGCCCGGTCTGACCACCGGGGCGTGACAATAAATGTATACAACCTCGTACAATTTGAGCCGTCAATGTGAATTTTGACGATGATCAGATGTTTAAGTCCGATTTGGATAAGGCTTGATTCAAAGTTCTTTAAACAAAATATATACATGCAATGCAATGAAAACTCAAATTTAGGTATTATTTAATACGCATAGCCAGAATTTTTATCATGGTTAAGCAAAAAAAATTATTGGTGCAACTAGCAGGTTTCAGACAATCATAATTTAAGTTTAAAAATAGACAAAATTTTCTTTAGAGTTAATCAACAATTCGATTATATATAAAACTGCCTAATCTAATTGATTGTAGCTCCGTCATTAATTTATCCCATTAAAGTTTCCTAAATTGCGTAAATTCTCTAAAAAATAGTACTACAAGCATAAGCACTACTTCGTAACGCTTATTTAATATATCTCTTGTAATTGCCTTTACAAATACCCCCAATATTTATATAAAAAAAAAGCGCAAGTCAATTTGGGTTCAATTTTTTTTTTAGTTATTCACAGGAAAAAAATGTTAAATGTAAATTGTTGGAACTTTTAAATCACTTTTGCATAGAAAATACGATTTTTGAATTGGCTTTGTGTTGGCATATATCATCTTTGTATTTTTGCCTAATTTGTTTATAAATGGTACTCGACAAAATTTGACCTTGGCGAACAATATGTAGCATCATAGTTTCATTACACCTTTTAAAAATAATAATAATAATGATTATTATTATATACTACACTTGAATCCATGTCCCCCACGGTACCCGAGGTATAATTTAGAAAAATAGACAGTTCAGATTAATTCAAGCGGATCAAATTCATTCCAGTGTCTATGAAGACTGTAGAGATTCATGCCAAGTAAAAATAACGGTCTGGATTTAATACTTGCACCTCATGTACCTGAGGTGATACCGATTTGTACGGTACACCCCTTTTTTTTAATCTTTTTAGGTAAGATTTATATTTTGGTTTGTTTTGTTCGATATTTTCGTGTGAGAAGGGCAGTATCGAATTTTTTTCTATAATTATTTTTATTTAATTATGAAAGATGAACAAAAATTGTGAGAAAGGTCTTTCTGAGATGGTGGGTCCCACCTTAGGCAAGCAAATTTAACCTTTTATTTTATTTTATTTTTTTCTTTCCTTTTTCTTCTTTCTTCTCTCGCATAGTCGCAATGCGATTGATGGTAATCTGATGGTTACCATCAGATCAGAATATCAGATGGGAACTTTCTTTCGGTAATTCGATTTGATGTCTGATTTGATTTCGTTGAACAAGATTTATGCTTTTAATTTAATACACAATTCGCAATGCAACCAATAAACACTGTTTTAAAATTTTAATGAACGACCATGGTAGAGAGAGTTCATCAACTATTGTCAGATATAAAAGTTAACCAAATTTTGAGCAACTTTAATTTCAAAATTTATTGAATTGTTTTCAAACAAGGATCTGAATCTGTTGAAATCCGAGACCAGTGAACAATAATATGAATTCAGCCGTCAAACTATTTCGAGATGCGTGTAAGGAAAATCCTATTGTTTCGAGATGTGTTCTCGAAAAAAATTCGATGGCTGGATTCGGATTGCAGGGGTTTCAAGTCATCAGTTCAAACACACAATAATGATTAATTACATAAAATTTTCACGTTAAGGGAGTCAGCTTTACAATACTCATATGATTTTACTCTAAACTAAACCGTTGAAACAGATCTACTTTAGAAATGCTATGTTTTTATGAACATTTTATAAATTATAAATTAAATTTATTATAAAATAAAGCTGTTAAAAAAATTATAATTTATTTTCCATACATTCATTTTTTGAACGTGATTTTATACTAATTTAATTCGAAAATTTATAATTTTTGTGTAAACAGGGGCGGATAGAGTAAGAAGCCCTTGTATTTTTTATTTTTTGAAATCATATATAATTTTCTATATAATTTAAAGTAAAATACTACAGTTACTATAAAATTGATCAGTACAAAAATTTTATATGATTAATTTACATTTAAATTTGACCCTCACTCTTTGGACATCTGACTCGGCCCTAATATAAATACATAACTCGATAAAACCTATTTAAATTGATCGTTTAAAATCATTTTAATAGATTTGAAACTAAATTCCTCAAGAATTCTGTATGATTTCAAAAATATCTTAGATATACTCGTTTGTAATTCTGCGGCCATTTTTATTAATATCTCAAAAAAAATAGATAATTTTAAAAATAACCTTTTTTTTATTTTTTTATTAATGCCCTAACCGCTTGGAAGCGGAGCGGGCCAATATCAACACCAAACCGCCCCTATAGTGGGCGGTCCACTGTTTTTTTTTTTTTATAAGTTTTTTTTTTTTAAAAACAGAAATTTTTTATTTTTTTTATTGAAATATTAGAAATGTTGAATATATTTCTTTAGAAATAGATGTAATACAATATAATTTAATTTATTAGAAAGACTACAACAAATAACCCGGATCAATATTTTTCAGGCCGGATTTTTCGCGGCTGTAAGAAAAATTAATATATCTCTTTATGTGTTATTGGACAAAAATAAAAATGCTTAGATTCTGAGTTATTGATCCCGGTTCAAAAGTCACTTCTATGTAATCTAGAAAATATTATAATCCTTCTAGGACATTTAATTTATAAAAAGTTGTATCTATTTTTGAAAAAAATAAAAACTTTAAGTTATTTAATAATTGTTATTCAAAAAGAATTCTCAAAATAGATACAACTTTTTATAAATTAAATGTCGTAGAAGGATTATAATATTTTCTAGATTACATAGAAGTGACTTTTGAACCGGGATTAATAACTCAGAATCTAAGCATTTTTATTTTTGTCCAATAACACATAAAGAGATATATTAATTTTTCTTACAGCCGCAAAAAATCCGGCCTGAAAAATATTGATCCGGGTTATTTGTTGCAGTCTTTCTAATAAATCAAATTATATTGTATTACATCTATTTCTAAAGAAATATATTCAATATTTCTAATATTTCAATAAAAAAATAAAAAATTTCTGTTTTTAAAAAAAAAACTTATAAAAAAAAAAATAGTGGACCGCCCACTATATGGGCGGTTTGGTGTTGATATTGGCCCGCTCCTCTTCCAAGCGGTTAGGGCATTAATAAAAAAAAAAAGCGAGGTTATTTTTAAAATTATCTATTTTTTTTGGGATATTAATAAAAATGGCCGGTAATTCTGACGCATGCTACATGCACAATTTAAATTGGAATTTAACAGGGAGAGAGCCCAACAGCTTTGATGGATGCATAATTGGTTGACGACGTGGGCATAGCAAAAGCAAATAGGTAAAATGAACTACATGCATGTATTTAATATTTGAGGAGGGATCTACTTGTAATGTTTTTGGTGACGTCATATTATACTTTATATTTTTTAAGTTTTCAAAGTTCGAACAGTTGATGCAAATCATTCAATATGATAGATATATTAAAATATGCTTGTAAATCAAATTTTACATTTAAAATTTTTTTTTCTATTTATTAAGTATTTTATAAAATCGTTGTTTTCAGACTATTGAATTTTTGTACCCATCTTAATAAATAGTAAAAATAAATAAATAAAATATAAAATTTGATCTGCAAGCACATTTTAATATATCCATCATGTTAAACAGTTTGAATCGACTGTTTGGACTTTGAAAATGTAGGGTATAATTAATCCGTTGTCACTAAAAAATGGTGTAAGTGGATCCCTCCTCTTAATATTTATAAAATTAATTATTACTTAAATTAGAAAATAAAATTGTAAATGTGTTTATTATTTGTAAAATAATTTTGAGCGAATTTGAAAATATTAGGTTACTATCAAACAATTTAAGTTTTTTTTAGAGTAGAGGATTAATTAAATTTCAAACTGATTACACATCCTCCATCCGATCGAGAATAATTAAAAACATGTCAACTATTTTTAATTTTAATTTAAATAATATTATTTATTGAATAAATAAAACCATTTTAAAAGTTGAACAAGAAACAACATTATGCTATCCGTTTGTCACATGCCAGCTATATAGATATGAATACTTTTAAATGGCGATACAGATAATTTAATTTTTCACATGCTAATTGTATATATATATGTACCCTACCCAGATTCGATCCTCAAATTAATTAATTGTGCAGGTTGAGCATGTAACGTAACGAACCGTTATTAATTTAATTTCAAGAAGATTGACCAATATCTATCACATTCACATTCACATTCACATGTTGTGCCATATATTTTGAGTTTGACATATGATACGGTGCATGCTACCGTACGTGTTGTCCGCATTCTGTCTGAATCTTGTATTAGTTTCATGAGTCAGTTTGACTACATCTGAGCTCATATATTATATATACACACCACACCACCAGACAAATTAATTAAAGAGTTTGAATATATATATATATGGAAGCACAAATCAAATCCATCATCTCTTTATATTTATATTTATATTTATGCTAGGTTTTGCAATTGAAAAGCAAAGCTATCAATAAAACAGAGTTGGAGAATATATATTTCGGCCTTATATATGAAATGCATTAATTATTTGTATTAGGATCAGTGTCAATTCATGATCTAGCCCGACGGATTAATTGATATATTAATTCTGATATGATTTCTTTATACACTACATAATAGATTACTGATCATATATAAGTTTAATTTTGACCATGATGCATGGTTTGGCTACCATATATATATAATATATGACCACATCCTCTTACCACATATATATATAAAACAAAATTAATTTAGGGCATTTCTTTTGGAAGTTGCATGCACAATCTGTTCAATATCTCAAATGGATCGATCTAAATCTTTGTATTTTCAATTCACAAAGTTTTAAATTTGTTTGAACTAGGTCATACTCGATAGTCTTTTAATTTGTGAAAAAATTAATTACACCCAGTTTACCACCTTTAATTTGCTATTATATATTGTTAGGTAGTAAAATGACCACCAATGACATATATATAGAGAGAGGTTGGCTACTCTACTTCCATAAGCATATGAGGGTATATGTTTATAAGTCATTTTTTTTTCAAAATTCAAAAAAGTCGATCTGAACCGTTAGATGTGATCTCTATATTGAAATGTGCTTGGAGACCAAATTTTACATTTTTCTGAATTTTTTTAATATTTATTAAGTCATTTTGAAAATCGCTGATCCAACGATAGCTTCTGATTTTATTGTTTTGTTAAGTCACTGTTGAATCAATAATTTTCAAAATAGATTAATAAATAGTAAAAATATTCAGAAAAATATAAAATTTGGTCTCACTTACTAGAGGTAGAGGGATGGTCTCTTATTGGAAAATGTGTCAGTGAAATTATTCTTTTATTAATAAGCGGTGAACAAAGGATACAGAAAAAAGATACGACAAAATATCGAATACGCATCCTCTGAGATATCTCATATCTCTTGTTAATTTTTAGAAAAATTGCAACCGTTCAAATACGTTCTGCACGAATCTCTACACTTAAATGATACTGGCTACCTACGTTATCCCCAAATAGGAACCGGTCACGTCGGTCACACAAAATAAATATCAGATATCTCAGAGGATACGCACTCGAGGAGAATCCAGATACTTTGGGAATATTTTAATTAAATATCCATCTTTATACAAGTGTTATACTGTTTGATAAATAGCTGATGATATTTTTAAGACAGTACACTACAAATATTTATGGAGTATATATTTTGATTAGTAAATATAAATATTACTAAAGAACAAAGTATTTTATTTCAAATAGTAAAGCAACACGCAGTATCATGAAACTTTTGATAAATTAATCAAATAATGTGAATTTATCTTTATATGACAACAAATATTATAAATTAAATTGAAATTAAAAGAGAATAATTGAATCTTTAAAGAATGTTTGAAGAGTGTACGAGATTAAACTTATCAATTGAATTACTCGTAAATTTTCAAAATTTCTACATGGATTAAGATTTTATTAACAAACTTTTGATTTGTTTTGTTATGTTATGTCATAATGCAAATGTACTGGGAGCGTCACAATTACAATGATCATAAAGAAATTAAAAACAGTTATAAACTAATATATGGAAATTAAGTTGGTTTTAATTTCTAAATTTGAACATCAATAAAATGAAATTTTAGTGTCTTTTATATTAGTCTCTCTCTTATATTTTACTTTTAAAATAAAACGATTATTTTCGCAACATGTCAATTAGAATATGTCTGCCTTAAAAACTTTATTTTCTAACAATTGTTGTACATCCCAAAAATAAAAATAGAATATGTCACCTTGAATTGAAAATTGGAAATAAGACACTGTTATACACATTAGCTGAGGGAGGTGCGCCAAGTGGCCAAGAATGAAATTGCAATAATGTAAATTAATTTTATTACATAAGATTCATCATGCTTGTTTTAATTCTTATAGGTGCAAAACTAGAAACAGGTGCCACATGCATGCAATCATTTTGTATTAAACTATTAACCATACAACAATTGCAATTTATCCATAAATATGTGCCCCATGCATCTAATGACCGCTTAGTGAATTTGAACATATCTTAAAATCTTTGTGCATGTAGAACGATTGGAGTATATATACGTACGTAGTACGTACTCTCTTTTTAGGTTTATTATCATTATTTTTTACTTTGGTTCGTTGCACAAATTAAATCAGTAAGCAACGTTTTTATTATCGAAGGAAATTAAGCAACGTTGGTAAAAATAAATCCAACTGTAGAATATTTTTTATTTTAACTATGTTCCAAGTAATACACAAATCTTCTTTAATTTGATGTAAATATGTTTTGGACTTATTTTGTCGAATTCGCATCCTCTCAGTCAAATATCTCAAAAGTTAAAATAAGTTGTGCACGAATCTGAACCACTCCTTTGCGCTATCCCCGAGTAGGCACCGTACACACTACACACTGGTCACTCAAAAGTTAAAAAGTTGAGGTATCTAATTGAGAGGATACGCACTTTTTTTTTTCTTAATCTCAGTAGCTTTGGTTCATATATAGTTGCAAATATTTTATCATTGAATAATAAGTTGTTCTTAAAAATATTGAAGAATGAACGCATCAAAATAATTTAATTTTCAGCATCTTGTTATGTTTCAATTTTTACTTAAAACATAAGTACACATGATTTGTCGCAAAAATATAGTGTTTGGTGACAAATTAATGATTAATCCCAAATTAAACCCCACTTTGGGAAAACAAAATTACCTTCTCTAAGAATGGGGGTGAACGGCCAAGGGCATAATTGGCAAATTTTTTGCCAACATGCAATCAATTTCAATTTTCAGTTGAATTGTAGCCTTATAGGCCATCAAGAGGTGTTGTGAAATAGTGACCGTTCATGAGAATAATTGGAAATAAAGAGTTTCATACCCAAATAAAATCTCCTTGTCTCACTACCAATTCTCAATCTGAGAACCATCGAACGACTTCACATGAAAATACTGCCTTGTTATATTAATTGTCTTCATTTCTTAAATTTCACATGATCTCCGGTACATTCATTTTCAACCCACAAATCCTTCTTTATCATGTCAATATCCATAAACATAAAACATTGAACTATACTCAAAATATCTGAAATATCAAGGTATAGAAGTAGAACAATGACAGTGATATAAGTTCTATGCCTTAAATTGATGCTGCTGCTTTAAGTAGAAAGACTAGCTTCCTAAAAGTAAAACTGAATCATTTAATTAGAAATAAACAAAAGTCCTTTTGAAAGCAAATAAAATGTAAGCTATCTTCAAAATGGGACCTTGCAATAAGGAAAAAAAAAAAAAAAAGACCTGGCAAATAATGCCCAATATTTGAACATAGACCAACAGTTTTTGCATTGGCAAGTGGCAACTGATAACCAAGCTCCTTTGATATTTTTGTAAATATTGTCACATAACAATTAATTAAGTCAGTTCATATATGTAAATTTAGATTTCTTAATTATTAAACACAGAACAATAACTTGGAGCTAGATTGTTTAGAACTTTCTTTTTGGGCTCTGGTTGTGCAAATTAATTAATGCTGGTATAGGCTTTACAATTTTTTTTTATTTTTCTTGATTGATGGTCAGGATGAAAGGAAGAAATTCATTCAATATATACTTACATTTTTATATTTTTCTACTTTACTTCAACAACTTAATTTTAACAATAATATTTTATTTCAAAATTTTAACGACTATGTAATATTTTTTTTTATTTTAACACATTCATTAATTATTTTGATTGACTAATATATTTAGATAGCTGAATTTATTTTGTAAAAATGCAAAATAAACCTTTAGTGTATATTGAATGAATCCATTACAAAATAAATACAGAGTTGTTATAATTTTAAAACAAAAAAAATTATTAGAAAAGTTTCTAAAAATCAAAATATACGAAAGAAATAAATTATATTTAGATTGGTGTCATGAGAAATTGAACAATCAATTAATTTTATATGGTACACATGGGATATGATGGAGATACTTAATTACTTTTAAGCATAACGGCAACATTCTTAATTATTATTAATTATAATATATATCCGCGTATTGGAGTACCTTAATTATGGATTGAATTAATATTGGGAAAAAATAATGGATATTTTATTGACGGATGATCCAATGAAAGGAATAATAATTTTCATATTATGTTGGAATTAATTGGTCATAAACTTTACAAATCAACCTGATCCTAATTAATTAACTAGGATTAGTTACACATAATTAAGCTCTGTAAGCCCTTGTCTTCTAGACTGATTACCTGCGCTGGACTCTTTCCTAAATTTAATCCCAAATTTACGGATGGTAAACATTTCTCGCTCTAAGAAGCATATCTTACGGATGCATATCTTGATATATCTTGAATGATTATTTGAGAAAATATATAGTTGCATATTTTGAATTCACACTTTTATGATCTGCATCACATGTCATAATTAACAATTGAGTTTAATTTGTTGAAATTAATTAACCAGGTTGTGTAAAAATTACTTGAATTACTTGAATTAATTAATTATTTTTAACTTTTATTTTATTTTATTTGAATTAATTGTTGTATTGCATGATTTTCATTTTTGCTAGGTAAAATAGATTTTACAAATCTTCAAGCTGCAACTAATTAATTAAATATATACCTCACTGTCACTGAGAGATATATATTTAATTTACGGTGTCTCCCCGTTTACAATATGCGTGGGTTCCAGGTTAAAACAAGGTTAGTTTGAAGACGATTCAGAATTAATAAATTAATAAGGACAGTGTAATAAAAATCTCTCACCTTAAAATCTGCACCCTAATATAGGGTTTGGCTAATATGCTATGGGTAGCTAAGAGGCCTCCTATGCTACGGCTCAATATTTTATTTTTTAAAATCATAACGGTCGATCCGAACTGTTCATCTTGTTCTCCATATTAATATGTGTTTGGAAACCAAATTTTACATTTTTTTAAAATTTTTTACTATTTTTTTAGATTTATTGAATATCGCTGTTTTTTATGGTCCAGATTTGTCTGAAAAACAGCGATTTTCAATAAATCTAAAAAAATAGTAAAAAATTTCCAAAAAAGGTAAAATTTGGTCTCTGAGCACATATTAATATGGAGAACAAGATGAACGGTTCGGATCGGCCATTAGAATTTTGAAAAGTCGAATATTGAGCCGTAGCACGGGAGGCCTCTTAGCTACCCATAGCACCATAGCCAAGTCCCCCTTATATATATATATATATATATATATCCTCATTCTTAACGACATATGTAATTTTTAAAGACTTAAATATATCTTATTTATCACTCTTGTAATGTTTTTCTTTTCCTTTTATCC
This sequence comes from Carex pumila, assembly GCA_033356055.1. Lineage (NCBI taxonomy): Eukaryota > Viridiplantae > Streptophyta > Magnoliopsida > Poales > Cyperaceae > Carex > Carex pumila. Next base: position 29,116 of record JARJHM010001249.1, on the reverse strand, counting down.
TCATGTATTTGGTTCCATATTATTATTCTCATATTAATTATAATTAAATTATTAAAAAAAATTGTTTACCTCTAATTAAATCACTTCAACCTTTCTCTTTCCAGCATATTATATTATTTTAATTTCTGAATAAATAAATAAAAATCTGTAGATTGAGTGTAATTTAAACCCCATGATTCCATATATTGTGCACTGCTAAAATGAAACAATGGTTCTGTATACATTCCAAAAACTCAAATGAGTTTCTAAATAACCGTTGACTAATTTTTAGAAATTAAAGTTTTTAAATTTTTTAATTCTCACATCTCTAAAATTAATTTTAGAGTATCTATGAAGCCACTTTAGCAACAAATTAAAAAAAAAATTGAGCAAATTAGTTGATCAGTATGAAGTTCATAAATAATTATGAAAATTTACCGTATAGTTTCTAAATAAAAAACTCTCTCATATTTCTGAAACTAGATTAAAAACTATCACATCAAATTATAAACTCTTTTAATAATAATAGGAATGTAGATGCTCTCATGAAATTTTTTGGCGATCAAAACTCTGCGGCTGTAATTGTTGTGTGTATAGCGTGTTAAATATGGTGAACGAAAGAGAAAATATAAAGATAACGCGACCCATATAATTAAGAGAGAAATTAAATCAAATGGCATTTGACGACTGACATCAGCGATTTTTAGTAATTCTCTATATTCGTCTAAATGATAATCCTGTAGCGGGTCAAGATATGCAATTTATTAGGATATATCAGCGTATTGCACAGATGAATGCACCGGAATCAACGCGAAAATACAAAAAGAATGTAAGGAGACATGGCCACATGGGCACTTGAGAATTCGTATCCTGTTAGGTATCTCATATTTTGCGTGATTTTTTGGAAAAAATCTCAACTGTTGTAATATGTTATGCACGAATCTCAAAGCTAAAATAATACTGGACCCCTACGTGACCTCCGAATAGGCACTGGACACGTCGGTCACGCAAAGTATGAGATATCTCAGAGAATACGCACTCGGCACTTGACCGGGTCCGGTTCTCCGTTCCCTAAAGCAACTAAAATTTGAGTTTTATCACCGTGAATAAAATTGACATAAATCATGATTTATGGTGATAATGTTAATAATAGACTATGAAATTAATTTAAGGAAGCGACTAATTGTATCCAGTGAGTTGTACTTAATAATAATAATAATAATAGGGATGCAGATGCTCTAATGAAATTTTTGGGCGATCAAAACTCTGTGGTTGTAATTGCTGTGTGTATAGTGTGTTAAATATGGTGAACGAAAGAGAAAATATAAAGATAACGCGACCCATATAATTAAGAAAGAAATTAAATTAAATGGCATCTGACGACTGACATCAGCGATTTTTAGTAATTCTCTATATTCGTCTAAATGATAATCCTGTAGCGGGTCAAGATATGCAATTTATTAGGATATATCAGCGTATTGCACAGATGAATGCACTGGAATCGACGCAAAAATACAAAAAGAATGCAAGGAGACATGGCCACATGGGCACTTGAGAATTCGTATCCTCTGAGATATCTCATATTTTGCGTGACTTTTTGGAAAATAAACTGCACACAATTATCCGTATCTGCACACTTGAGATAGGATATACCATTATCAAAATAATATAATATCCTTTTTCTTTTGAAAGGTAAATAAACTGCACACAATTATGATGACAAAATCATGTAATTACAATTAATATTTATTTTTCATATTATAGTAAGAGAAAGAAATTGCAATATGTATAGTTGATGTGTGAAAAAAAGTATACTACCAAGTTATCATTAAATTTAGAGTTCTACACTGAGACTAGGGCTTCAAACGAATCAAACCGAATTGAACTTACTCTAGTTTGAGTTTTAATTTGAATAAGATTCGAATCGAACTGGTTTGATTTGTTTTAGAACAAACTAATTTTGAATCAAATTAATTGCAAACTACAAATTTTCCGAATCGAAGTCAATTAAATTACGAACTACAATTTTTTTTGACAGCGCTAGCTATACCACTAGTTTATGCATTAGTTTTCTTCTCGCGAAACATAATTTACACGATTTCCTTTTACCTTTTACGGAGTCACACTGATGAATTATGACTCAGCTTAAGGTCTCTTACCTTTTACGCTACTTGATCGATTAAAATCACAACATGGATCTAGTCAAATCGAACTTATTCAATTATTAATTTGTTACGTTGCTGAATTTTTTTTCCTATTATAAGTTATTATTATATTAACAATTTTGAGATTTGATATAAGTTTGGTTCCTGCATTATTAAAAAATTGATGGTTGTATCCATTAGTTACATTATTTGAGATTTGAACCTAAATAGTTTGTGTCAGTTTTGAACGAATTATATCCAGTTTAAGTTTGATTTGAATAAAATTCGAACTGAACTTATTTCATTTGTTTCAGAACAAACTAATTTCGAATCAAATTAATTGCAAACTTTTTTTAATCAAACTCAAATCGAATTACAAACTACGACTAATTGAGACTAATATTTTTTTGATGTTAATATGTCAGTTTAGACAATACACTTTTATCATCATGAGATTTCCTTGATATCTACACTAGCTTTGACATCGCAATTTCCTCTCCAGTAATATTCACTATATATAGCTAGGATTGTGAATGCAAGAAATAAAGAAATTATATCATAAAGAAATCTTACACACAACCAGTTGACAGCAAGTTATTTAACAATATTGTTGCTTTATTTGATGCTGATTGCCGATTGGAACTAATTTGAGACTTATTAGATAATAATCTTTTCGTAGAAGGATTAAGTTAAGAACTGATAAATCTACTAACAATTGCTTCCATTTCATGATTCCATCCAATTCTTGGTTCGGGCCCTCTACTTTATTGAACAAATTTCAGAAAAAAAAATATATCATAGTCATTTATATTGCTTTTATCAAATGCAACCACGATTTATATTGCTGAAAAATTTAATAGTTCATAATGTACAGAGGACATTATAAACAATCACGGCCTACTTGGCTAAATCTAATTACTCTCTAACTAAATAGTAGAAAAAAAAAGTCTCGACTTCATAGTCCAACACGGCCAGAGAATACCTGAACATCATAGTCCATCACGACCAGAGGGGCAGAAAAAAAAAAGAAAAAAGAAAAAAAAATGAAAAATGAAAAAAAACCCTCTGGCATATGAAATTTGATTTTCGAATTATATATTTCTCCTCAAATTGTGGGATAAAAGATGAAGAGGGAACTCCAGCACATGATTATACGCTTTGAAGTTTGTTTTTCATTATAATTTAATTATGTAGGAGGAGAGAGTCTGTATATGCTGCTATAAATGTGTTTGCTTTAATTGTTATATATCATGATCGCCAAATCAAAATTAAATAGCTTCAAATATATATCCGGCTTATAAATATTACCGAAGGGCTTCTTTTTATTGAAGATCAGAATTAAAACTTCAAAACTAAGACAATAAAAAAATATATGTTCATCTGTTATCTATTTGTATGTGTTTTGGAATGAAATTTGCTTCTTTTCTTGAGAAAATGAGGGCCCTCCTATTCTCCAATCCGAACCGTTTAAAATCGATGTTAAAAAGAAATTGAAACCGTTTGATCGATGTTGAACGGTTCGGATTGGAGAATAGGAGGGCCCTCCTTTTCTCAAGAAAAGGAGCAGATTGGCTTCCATGTGTTTTGGGGATGGTGGTCGTAGTTATTGTTTTCTGAAAAATGGCCTATTGACATGTTTACTGGATCCTGGCGAGACTTGTTTGTTTTAGATTATTAATTCCACAGCTTTGGCCCAGTTGAGAGTTAAATGAGCTTCAACTAACCTATCCCTATTTTCAAGTTAGATCTCGTGCCCCGTTTTGCAGGTCCCACATATCAGCGTCTGAAAATAAATCTAGGAGGATTATTCCTAGAAAAATAAGTTACAAAATTGTTTTCTTCTGAAAGAACAAATTAAAAGATAATCGGCGGCCAGCCATTCCCAATTCCAACCATTTCTTTCTTATAAATTATGCAAACTAAATGATGTGCCAATCAAATAAATAAAAGCTTATGATCTTCATGTTTCCAAATTAGTAAAAATTTAATAAGTTTTATGAACTTTGTGAATTTAATTACATTTATAATTAATCTCTCGGCAGTAGCAAGACTCTGCATAGAGACTTGAACAATTTACTCTCTCGGTACAATGGTACATGGCACGACCACATTATCAACTTTTTGTCTTATTATTTTTTAGTTTTTCAAAATATGTCTTTTATAATATTTATTTAAAAAGATTATGGTAGTTTTGCATATGATGCACTGTAAAAATATTGTTGTATAACGAACATTCGTACAAAAATCTTTTCACAGTTAAAAAGTTAAGATTGTTTTACATTTTTTTTTATAATAGCTGAAAAATCTGAGTCGATAATTTTTCATGCAACAAGTTATATATTATTAGTGCAAGCAAATTTTAGACACTGTGGGTCTGTCAAAATACGAGCATAGATATTGAAACTAATATGCTATATATTTACCACTCATTGTAATTGTCATCTTGGCATAAATAAATAAAGTCATGCATGCTGCACATGTAAATAAAATATGTAATTAGTAATATATCAATCAATTTCCAAATCAATTTCCAAATCCAAATCCCTCTCTCATGGATAGTTGAGCTGTTGAGGCCTTGCTTCTCCAGTTTAATTCCATTTTCATCTTCTCCATTTCTCCATGAGAATTTCCTCCCTTGTAAATGAGATTCCTTAATTTAAGTGACACTACACTACACTACACTACGGGTCCCTTTGCTCATTGATTAATTCTGATCATTTTGGGCCCCTCTTCCTTAATTTTCTTCCTAGCTATGCATCCTGACCGTCAATCAAAATTAATCTTATGATTGATCGATTAATTATATGTAACGCATGCGTAGAAGAACTGAAGAAGGCCAACTTCACTTGCTTTTGTGCTGTTTCAATCTTACACAAATTTTCAAATTGAGGCCTCAATAAATCCTACGCAGACACAGTCCCTAAAAATATGAATTCAATCATCGATCTAATCACAGCGAAATTTTTCAAAGTATAGATGAGGGTTCAAATGCACCCAAATTTTTGTGCACCCAAATGCATCCTATCTTTCAAATTTTTTTCTCTGTTTTCAAAGTCCGAATAGTCAATCTGAACTGTTAGATGCGATTTATATATTAAGATGTGCTTGGAGACCAAATTTTATATTTTTTTTGAATTTTTTTACTATTTATTAAGCCACTTTGAAAATCGCTGATTTTACATTTTCTGGATCATTGGATCAGCGATTTTTCAAAGTGGCTTAATAAATAGTAAAAAAATTCAAAACAAATATAAAATTTGGTCTCCAAGCACATCTTAATATATAGATCGCATCTAACGGTTCAGATTGACTATTCGCACTTTGAAAAGGGAGAAAAATGATAGGGTGCATTTGGGTGCACAAAAATTTGGGTGTATTTGAACCCTCCTCTATATATATATAGGATTTGGCTAATATACTATGGGTAGCTAAGAGGCCTCCCGTGCTACGGCTCAATATTCGACTTTTCAAAATCCTAACGGTCAATCCGAACCATTCATCTTGTTCTCCATATTAATATGTGTTTGGAGACCAAATTTTACATTTTTTGGAAATTTTTTACTATTTTTTTAGATTTATTTCATATCTGTGTTTTTTATAGTCCAGATTTGTCTGAAAAACAACGATTTTCAATAAATCTAAAAAAATAGTAAAAATTTTCAAAAAATGTAAAATTTGGTCTCCAAGCACATATTAATATGGAGAACAAGATGAACGGTTCGGATCGACCATTAGAATTTTGAAAAGTTAAATATTGAGCCGTAGCACGGGAGGCCTCTTAGCTACCCATAGCACCGTAGCCAAGTCATATATATATATATATATATATATATATATATATATATATATATATATATATGCTCTGAGAGCTCAAACTACAACTGCTTACAAAATTTATGTTAATTAATATTTGTCAACAAAAGAAATGCAAACATATAAAAATAAATAAAAGTATTCATATACCATTTAATATGTTTAGTATGCGTCATGTCATATTGATAAAATATAATAGGAAAAATTGTGAGATTGTCACTCCAAAACCTTGAAATTGTGAAAATGCCACTATAAACTTCAAAATAGTGAGAATGCCACTACAAAACTTCATTAATTGTGAAAATGCCATTTAGACTGTATTAATTTTTTTTTTTTTAAATTTAATACCTAAAACACCCTTAATTAAAATACACGAACCTAGCCTCCTCCTTTCTTCCCTTGGCTCCGTTCTTTCTTTCCCTGGCTCCCTTCCGCCTGGAAACGCTCCTCCGCATTTCTTCCCCGACTGTATATCTTCCTTTTTCCCTTCCGCTCCCTTCCTTTTTCTCCTCATCTTCCATCGCATCCCTTCTTGTTTTGCTTCGAGTTCCAGATCTCCCAGCAAAATTGTGCTCCGTAGATAACATGAAATGCAAACAAAGCCTAAGAACAAAAATGCCCAGTTCCAAACTTCTAGTTAAAATACAGTACTTCAGATCAGATATGTTCTGATTTCTTAAATGCTCAGTACAAAGCCTAAGAACCAAAATGCCCAGTTCCAAACTTCTAGTTAAAATTCTGAATTTGAAATTATACTATGAATTGAAAGCTTATTTGGTGATGTTTCTGATTTTGAAATTATTCTATGAATTGAATTCTGATTTTGTAATATTTCTGTTATTGTAAGCTTATTTGGTGATGAATTGAAAGCTTACTTGGTGATGTTGTCTGAAATTATACTATGAAGTGAAGCATAGCATTTGTTTTCTTATTCCTCAATTTCAAATGGAACTGGGAAATTTACGCTCCTATTCCATTACTATGCATAGTAACCTACCTAGTACAACTGCATTACCAGAATTTCTTGCGGCAATCATATCTGTTCATCGTATGGAATAGAGGTTGAACTTAACCAGTCATCACCGTATATTAATTAATCACCTTTTTCCACAAAAGCCAAATTTTGATGAAACCAGGGACCTCTTTGTGAAAACAGTGGCTATGCTTACTCATGTCAAAATAGCCACATATTAATTAATCACCTTTTTCCACAAAAGCCAAATTTTGACGAAACCAGGGACCTCTTTGTGAAAACAGTGGCTATGCTTACTCATGCTTACTCATGTCAAAACAGTGGCTATTAAAACCGTGTTATAACCCCAAAACTAATGAAAATGACCTGTTCTGGTAAATCAGTTAGTGCAGACTGATGCAGGGACTGAAATGCAAAATAAATTACACCAGTATGTAGAGGACTTCATTCCACACAGTTTAGAACCAAATTTTGATTTATTTGAATTTTTCTTCTATTTTTAATGGATTTCTAAAGTTCAGCTTTTTCAAAGTTTATGATATCTTTTCTTTTCTGCTGCTGGAAATAGGAACCATGGCACCAAGCCTCCTTACCAGTACCTTGTAGAAAGATCCTGAGGCCACCACAAAAATCACACATATAGTACAGATTAATATGAGCATTTCTATATAAAGAAATCAAAATTCTATGTAGCCAATTGGCTAGAAAAAAATTCACAAATTTGTGGCAGCAGAACTTGGACTGAACAGCCCCTGTCACTAAAATAATTCTTTAAAACATAAATTAAATCCATAAAAATGTGAAAATTGGTATAGAGGTGCCTGAGACCATATGCTACCAAGACATGAATTTAAAAGCACGCATTGTGTGAAGAAAACACAAAGAAATGATAAAGTTTTTGGCTCAGCTCATGAACTGTAGAGAACATGGACAATGCATGTACTTCTCTTAATTAAGAGTACCTTCTAGAATTAAGAGTACCAATGTCATAACAGCATATTAAGCAATAAACATGCATATTAAGCAATAAACATACATGACCATATTCACACAATCTCCAACTAGCATCTACTAAAATCTACAAAAGTTCACAAAAACAAGCAATTAAGCAATAAGGTCCACAAAAGTTCTAAAAACTAGAAACACCTCCTAATACTACTTGTACATAATTACAATCAAAATACAAATCATCACAACAACATTTATAACAAGAAAGAATATTATCTTCTCCGCTAAAATCTTCAATTTTCCAATCTCATTATCAAATCGAGCGACAATTCGACAATTCAGATCACTCTGCATGCCCACAACTCCAATGTCACGAATATTATCCTCGTAGTCCTCTTCCCACACCTAGAACCTGCATGAAAATGACTTTTGCAAAATAAAATAAAATCAAAATGCTGGCACTAACTAAAATCAGGAAATAGTGATGAAAAAAGCAAGGACTGTTTGGTTAAAACATAGAAAATGAAACAGTGATAATCCTTGTTTTACATCCATTGCCTCAAATCAGTAAAAGAAGGATCTTCAAAATAGTATACAATAACTAATTAGAAGAAATTGAGGATTACCACAAAAAATTGCCCGTGTAGTTTAACATAGTCTCTCATATTTATTCTATCATGCATATACAATATAGTCTCTCATATGCATTCTATCAAACACGGCCTTTGCAAAGTTGATGTAGCCACATTTAGTATACATGTCTATTAAAGCATTTCCAACTTCTAAAATATAACCAAAACCTTGTTTCAATGCATATGCATGGAGTTCACTTCTATTTCTGATATTAACTAAATCAATGAATTTGTTCGAAGACCAACAGAAATGGAGAACAAGGGAGAGGAAGAGAGTGCTTACCGGAAATGGAGGGCTTTGGAAGGGCAAGGGAGGCGGCTGGAGGTGCTCTAGCTCAGGAAAATGGATAGCGGAGCTAGGTGCTGCGCAAGAGAGGAGAGATTTGTGATTTGAAGGGTCGCGGAGGGGTGCTAGGACACACAATAATGGTGAACAAGAGAAAGTGCTCAACTTCACCTTCTCTGTAGACTGTAGGATTCTAGATCCTCTCTATCTCCGTCCATGGCGTCTCTGAAGAGGAGGAATCACAAGCACAGAGAAATGATTCGAAGAGAGGCGAATTTGAAATGGAGGGGAAAGTAACAAATTAATTGTATGAAGGGGGTAAAATTGGAAATACAGAAATACGTATTTAAAACAGAATTTTTCATATTTTTTTTAATAAAAAAAGTATAAAAATTGTATCAGAATGGCAATCTTACAATTTAAGATGTTTTGTAATGGCAATTTCACAATTTTGAAGTTTGGAGTGACAATCTCACAATTTCAAGATTTTGGAGTGGCAATCTCACAATTTTTCCATAATTAAAAGTTTAGCAATGATCTTAAAGCCCATGTGTTAAAATCCAAATTCCAGTACACATATTAAAGGCCCAGCACACCTGTTGATGCTAAAAGCCCAGATGGCAAAGTCAAGCCTCTGTACACATCTCAAAGCCCAATATCCAAATCTCAAGGCCTAGTGATCAAATCCAATGGCCAGTGCACATCTCAAGGCCCAATATCTAAATCTCAAAGGCCCAGCACAAATCTTAAAGCCTAAAAATGATTAAATGATGCTCTTTTTCATATAAACCCCTTTGATTATGAAAAATATGCAGAGAAGTCCCTGAAAATTAACAAAAAGGTCCCTGGCAGCATAAAACTTCTTCAAACAGGCCCTTGCAAGCCTAATTTGCACCCTGAACCCTATAAAAAGCCCAAATTACAATCTCAAGTCCTTTTTGATCAAAATTTATTATTAAATAAGCTCCTAGAAGTACAAAAACTTCACCAAGAAGTCCTTTCAAGTCCTTTTTGATCAAAACTTATTCGCTTTAAGTCCAAATCGATGTCATTCAGTGACCGGTGACGTCATCGGGAGAGTATCTGCGATAATGCCTTCAGCGACTGTTTTTCAATTTCTATGACAGGTTTGATTTTCTGCAACTGGCGCCGTTATTTTTTGCAATCGGAAAACCGGTCGTAGAAAGTCGGATCTCCTATAGTGCACAACTAAACAAACTGGTCTAGTCTAGCTTGTATTTGTTTTTGTTTTTTTTTAAAAAAAAAAAAGTGGTTTCCTATTGATTTCATTAGAAATCAAATAAGAGTGAGTCTATGGTACTATGCATATCACGGGTTGGTCCGTAATATGACTCAATATTCGACTTTTCAAAATTCTAACGGTCGATCCGAACTGTTCATCTTGTTCTCCATATTAATATGTGTTTGGAGACTAAATTTTACATTTTTTGAATTTTTTTTACTATTTTTTTAGATATTTAGAAAATCACTTGATTTGAAAATTCTGGACCATCCAAAAACAGTGATTTTCAATAAATCTAAAAAAATAGTAAAAAAATTTCAAAAAAATATAAAATTTAGTCTCCAAACACATATTAATATGGAGAACAAGATGAACGGTTCGGATCGGCCGTTAGGATTTTAAAAAGTCAAATATTAAGCCGTATTACAGATAAAATCGTAATATGCATAGTACCATGGACTCACTCATCAAATAATGTTCTACTTCTAACTCCAAACGACTAGAGAAAGAAACATTTACAATATAATTGGTATATATGAGTAATAACAAAACATAATCCTACCAGTATGAACCAAAAACAGACACAAAGAAGCCACCAAGACTAATACACAAGAAAGCCATCCATGCACATATAAAAGCCGAAACTACTAGTAATTAAGACACATCTTTAATTATTTTCATTCATCGATCTAACAGCAGTATTAACTCGATCCTTAATGAGGGGAGGTCCAGTCCAGTAGCAGCATTACAAGTGGCCCAAAGGAGGATTGATGAGATAAAACGAGAGAGAAGGCCCAAGCAGCCCAGCCCGAACTGAAGCTGCTTTACAATTCTCTTCAGTTCTTCTCGAGTAGTAGTACTTAAAAATAATGAATTAATTAATCATGGGAGATCCGAATCAGATGTCAATTGATTTATAAATGGAGGACAAAGGTCAGTTAGAATTTCATCATCATTGTCTCTCAAGACATTTCCACTTTTATGCATGATCTCACAGGAAACCTAATTTACGAAGGTCATTTTTGCATAATCTCAGGACATTTCCACTTTTATGCATGATCTCACAGACTGTGAAATTGAAATCGGGTTAATAGAGCGGAATTGGCAAAATCAGATCGGAAACCCGGATTTTTTTGACAGAAATATATTTTGTATTAAAAACATGAGAAAAAGTTAGTAAATAAAATACTTCTGTTTCAAAATATAGAAAACTAATTAATTTTTAAATATGTTTTCTACATGAGGTGCTTTAGATGCTGGAATTAGGACTACCTGCAAGTACAAGTTTCAAAATTAAAGGGCAAACATTTAATGAAACTGAGTTGGGTATCTCTCATCATCCAATCTTTATCTTTTCTAACTTCAAAGTTTCGGCCTTTTCCACTGTAAATTCACTTTAAATTTTGTGGACAAGGCCCCAAAACCAAGTCCAGTGTCACATGCACTAAAACGAAGCCAATGCTCAAATTTATTTTTATTTTATATTATTCATTGCCGAGCCCAATTCTATCAATCTAGTACCAGTTTCCCAAAAAATTTCATAGTCAAGTTTTCTACGGATTTACAAAGAATATTTCCAATGTAAAGCTTTAGTTTAATCTAAACATATCAAGTGATATTAAGGTGAAACATGTGTTTTAATTCAAGGCACTATGACTATATAGGTAAAAATTAAGCTAGCTCAACCAGCACGCCAGAAGGGAAAACATGTCAAGTATCACACAAATTTACACTTGAACAAAACAATCTTAGTAAAGAGCTTTGTCCTCGTTTAACCAATCAAGGAATTCTTAATTCTAAGGGGTCTCAGCCCTTAATCAATCAATGAAAGTGAGGTAAGAAAGTAGATGTGCTAGCACTTACCGGCTTGTGCTAGAACAGACATCCAAGAGAAGAGCAAGAGCAACGTCACTCGTCTCGCCTCCTACACCGATTATCAGGCCGCACTTGCTTTCTATCTTCTACTTGAAGTTTATGCTTAACCTTGGATGGAAGGTCAGAACGGGTCCCTTTGTCTTTTTTCTTCTTCTCTGTCAAAACCACTGTACCAATCGTTTGAGTCACCTCTAACAAAGATCCATCCTTTGAATTATGTCGCCACATTTTGTAACTACTTTCTTCTCTGCATCATCATTTTGAGCTTTTTTCTTTGCTGGTCCTTTTATACAAAACACACACACACCCCTACTTTGGTTAATTTGAATCTTTAATCGCATCTCATTACTCATTTTCCTTTCAAACTTGATCAGCATTTTGGTTGAATTTGGGTGTATTCATTATAATAGGATTGCAGAAATCAAAAGGTATTGTGTCTAAAGCTTAATTAGGCTTTAAATGGGATCTGGGCAGAATTCAAACTGGTAAAAACCAATACCTAACTTTTCATGTAACATTTCATTACCGGTCAGTGTTGAGAGTTGGCATAACAACCACAGAAAGGCAATTCAAAATGCTGTTTTAGCTGTATCTGGTCGGAAAAAAAAAAAAAAAATTGTGTTTTTTAGAACAATTGTGGTTCATAACAATCTTTTTACCTGGAATTCTGGGGAGTACTCAGAATCATGCCTGGACTTCTTTCCAAATATGTCTTTTCGTCCTTACCTGAGGACAGATAGGATCCATGCCGGCCATTTTTATTAATATCCAAAAAAAAATAGATAATTTTAAAAATAACCTCGTTTTTTTTTTTTTTTTATTAATGCCATAACCGCTTGGAAGCGGAGCGGGCCAATATCAACACCAAACCGCCCACTATATGGGCGGTCCACTGTTTTTTTTTTTTTTTTTTTTTATAAGTTTTTTTTTAAAAACAGAAATTTTTTATTTTTTTTATTGAAATATTAGAAATGTTGAATATATTTCTTTAGAAATAGATGTAATACAATATAATTTGATTTATTAGAAAGACTGCAACAAATAACCCGGATCAATATTTTTCAGGCCGGATTTTTCGCGGCTGTAAGAAAAATTAATATATCTCTTTATGTGTTATTGGACAAAAATAAAAATGCTTAGATTCTGAGTTATTGATCCCGGTTCAAAAGTCACTTCTATGTAATCTAGAAAATATTATAATCCTTCTAGGACATTTAATTTATAAAAAGTTGTATCTATTTTGAGAATTCTTTTTGAATAACAATTATTAAATAACTTAAAGTTTTTATTTTTTTTCAAAAATAGATACAACTTTTTATAAATTAAATGTCCTAGAAGGATTATAATATTTTCTAGATTACATAGAAGTGACTTTTGAACCGGGATCAATAACTCGGAATCTAAGCATTTTTATTTTTGTCCAATAACACATAAAGAGATATATTAATTTTTCTTACAGCCGCGAAAAATCCGGCCTGAAAAATATTGATCCGGGTTATTTGTTGCAGTCTTTCTAATAAATCAAATTATATTGTATTCCATCTATTTCTAAAGAAATATATTCAACATTTCTAATATTTCAATAAAAAAATAAAAAAAAATTCTGTTTAAAAAAAAAAGAAATTTTTTTAAAAAAAAAAAAAATTTAAAAAAAAAAAAAACCAGACCGCCCAATTCAAGGGCGGTTCTTTTTTTTTTGATTTTTTTTTTAAACATAAATTTTTATTTTTTGTATTTTTTGTATTGAAATATTAGAAATGTTGAATATATTTCTTTAAAAATAGATGAAATACAATATAATTTGATTTATTAGAAAGACTGCAACAAATAACCCGGATCAATATTTTTCAGGCCGGATTTTTCGCGGCTGTAAGAAAAATTAATATATCTCTTTATGTGTTATTGGACAAAAATAAAAATGCTTAGATTCTGAGTTATTGATCCCGGTTCAAAAGTCACTTCTATGTAATCTAGAAAATATTATAATCCTTCTAGGACATTTAATTTATAAAAAGTTGTATCTATTTTTGAAAAAAAATAAAAACTTTAAGTTATTTAATAATTGTTATTCAAAAAGAATTCTCAAAATAGATACAACTTTTTATAAATTAAATGTCCTAGAAGGATTATAATATTTTCTAGATTACATAGAAGTGACTTTTGAACCGGGATCAATAACTCAGAATCTAAGCATTTTTATTTTTGTCCAATAACACATAAAGAGATATATTAATTTTTCTTACAGCCGCGAAAAATCCGGCCTGAAAAATATTGATCCGGGTTATTTGTTGCAGTCTTTCTAATAAATCAAATTATATTGTATTACATCTATTTCTAAAGAAATATATTCAACATTTCTAATATTTCAATAAAAAAAATAAAAAATTTCTGTTTTAAAAAAAAAAAAACTTATAAAAAAAAAAAAAAAAAAAAAAACAGTGGACCGGCCATATAGTGGGCGGTTTGATGTTGATATTGGCCCGCTCCGCTTCCAAGCGGTTAGGGCATTAATAAAAAAAAAAAAAACGAGGTTATTTTTAAAATTATCTATTTTTTTTGGGATATTAATAAAAATGGCCGGATCCATGCTATGTTGTTTTACTTTTAAAAAAGATTAGACTATCCACTAGAGAACAAATGTTGTCAAAAAGTCAAAGACATCAATTAAAAAGTTGGAATATCAATGATCGATGTCTTCACTTTGTTAGCGCTGCAAACTTTTTTTTCCTTTTGTTTTTGAAGCATGATAATTGTACTCAAACAAAATATCTGAGAACGTCCTCCAAATAGTTTACCATAAAAAAATTTAAATATTCTCTAACTTTTATTTATAGCGCTAATATTCAAATATTTAAAGTTTTGTTTATAACATTTTAAAATATTACTCACAAGCATTGAAATCTCTATTTGAAATCATTGAAATTTTAAATTTAGATAGTTTTAACTCCTAACTACTTTTGTCTTTAAGTCAAAAGAGGAAATATTCCTTTCACCCATTTTTTTTTCTCTGATCATTCTCATCCATTTTACCAATGATCTGTGATAAATTTTGCAATTCTAAAAATACAAATATTTTTTACTTGATTTTTTCTTTCAAATGAGATCCATCAAGATTCGAGTTAAATTTGTGTCGTCTTTTTTTTTACCACTTTAAATATATGTGACTTTCAATTTTTTATTTTTTATTTTGCTTCAAAACAATTTAAACCTCTGTGTACAAGCCTTCAAATCTTTCGTATAAACCTCATGTACAAGCGTTTAAACCTCATTAATAACACTTCAAATCTTTAGAATAAAGCGTACAAACCTCATGTATAGAGATTTTAAACCTCAACAATAAAACTTCAAAGTATATAAATCTCAACAATAACACTGCATGTACAAAACTCATGTACAAAGCATAAAAATCTCGTGTACAAAGCCTTGCAAATTTTAATGGTTGTAGACTGAGATTTAAAAACTCGAAAATTTAAAGTGCTCATAAGTTTTACTTTAAAAAAAACAGATGACTTTAAAATTACTCAAAATTATTTCTTCATGGATCTTATGTTAAAGATAAAATCGAATAGAAAACGTTCGTATTTTTAGATTCGTAAAATTTATCACGGATCAACGTGAAAATGAATTAGAATGATGAGAGAAAAAAATATAAAATAGTAGTTGAAAAAAATATTTTATTTTTTGGCTTGAAAATAAAAATAGTTAAGAGTTAAAATTATCTAGAGTATATTCAGATAGATGTTTAAATGCTAGTGAGTAACATTTTAAAATGTTATAAACATAACTTTATATGTTTGGATATTAGTGTTGAAAATTGAAGTTAGACAATATTTGATGATTTTTTCTGTTAAACTACTTGGGGGACACGCTTGAGTATGATGGCTCGGGGGACCAGAACATTTATCTTTGTTTTTTCTTGATAAAAGTAGACGGTTCAAACATAATTCTGATTAAAAAATCGATAAAAGATTTATTTCAAAGTTTTCAAAGTTTTTTTTTAACATAACTTCATTTTGACTAGTCAAAGTATATTTCAGGTATCGGAACGTGTTTGGTAACCAAATGATCAGCTTCTGTTTTTGTTTTTTGTTTTCATCCTTTCTAATTTTCTGTTGGGCCTTCGATGGATTATTGTGCAACCGAGGGTTGTTTACAGAATGACAGTGGCCCCAGGTAAATTTACAAGCAGTGAAAATTATAGGGCACTTGAGAAATTTGTAAAAAATATATCTTACATAAACATATATAAAATACATACATGAAAGTTCACTTAGATAAGTTTTCAAGCCAATCAATGAGTTCCACACTATCATACGTAGGCAAGCGGTCCTTATCAATATAATAAAACATATCCTTCCAAACAGCTCCAATCTTTCTAGTCAAAAGGACAACCTTCACGTATATATCATATCACCATACTTGTCCACCAGAGTAAACAAAGCATAGCGCCAATTTCTTTTGAAATAAAGAATGGCTATGAAGCACCAAAAACTGACCACAAAGAAAAGGGAGAAAGAACCGAAGAATATGAGAAAATTGGTGCCTTCAAACCTTCGGTCGTCACTCATTTCATTCGGGGAAGGCTGTGTTGTGTCAAGAGGAGGAACACAACTTTTTGACATGGGAGGCCCGCAGAGATTCGGGTTGCCTTCATAGCTGCTATTATCAAATGTACTAAACTGTGCTTCAACACTTAATGTAGGTCCGGATAAATTGTTATATGCCACAGAGAAGGATTCCAATGAGGTTAGTTTACTCAGTTCTCTCGGTATTTCTCCGGTCAAAGAGTTGTAAGAGAGGTCCAAACTTTCTAATAGGTGCAAATTGGATACCGAATTCGGTATTGCACCGCTTAAATGGTTGTTCGACAAGTTCAGTGTTGTCAACCAATTTATTCGACCGATATCTTCAGGAATGTTGCCTACTAGTTTGTTCGAAGATAGATCTATTATACCCTCCATTAGTAGATTATCTCCCCAATAGAAATCTAACCTTCTTTTTGAAATAAGGTCCAATCCAAAATCCGTAAATAGATTGCCATCCATGTTGACATCATATCTAATGTGTAAGAGAAAATTGGCATCATTGAAGTTCAGCTCCCCCACTCTTGAAACATCTGATACGTATACACCCGAGGGAGGGGAATTTTCCAAGGTTGAACCCATATCTATAATGCATGATGGTATTTCTCCAGAAAGATTGTTGTGGGACAGATCTAGTATGCTTAAATATCTTAATTGACATATTTGTTCTGGTATAGGTCCTCGAAACATATTCTCTCTTGCTAGGAGCATATTGAGCATACTAAGATTGGTTAAGGATTCCATACCAATCCCAATTGGAAGCTCTCCAGATAAATAGTTTTCCCCAATGTCTAAGACATGCATATCAGACAAATTCAGCCATGTTATCGGAAAGTTTCCAGTTAGATTGTTTTGGCTCAGATGTAGAATTATTAAGTATGTCTGATTAGAGCAAGGAGGAATTGATCCAAAAAGCTTGTTATCTGAAAGGTCAAGCAACCAACGGTCTTGCTCAACACACATATCCAATGGTAAGGAGCCCTCTAAATGATTTCCACTTAACTTCAACGCCGCAATACTAGCTCTTCCAATGCAATCAGGTAAAACACCATTTAGTTCATTGAGACTGATGTCTACCACATCAAAACTAGTATTGCAAATGCTAAAAGGAACATACCCACTTATATTATTATTACTTAATAATATAGATGAATATGGAGTGAAGTTCATGTTGTAAGTAATAGGTCCATAAAACTTATTGTTTGATAGATCCATAAAGGAGGGGACTGAAGGCTGAATCCTCAAAAAACTATTATGTATATCATCAGTGAGATTGTTACTAGATAAATCTAGAGTTTTGAGATTGCCTGTAGACATGAGGGGAAGAGGGCCTTGAAAATAGTTTTTTGATAAGGTCAGGGATAATAAATTTGGAAGCTTAGTTGTAATGTTAGCCGGTAATTCTCCACCAAGATGGTTGTCAGATATATCCAATATTGAGAGTTTTTCGTGAGTTAAAAACAAAAGTTGAAGAGGCCCTGTGAAGAAGTTTTTGTGCAAATCTAATTTGATCAAGTTTGTATTATTTTCTAATAATAACTGCAGTATAACTGATAGAGGACCCTTCATGCGAGTATTAGAGAGGTCCAACACTCGTAATTTATGTTGAGAGCTGAAGAAAGTGGGTTCAACATCAAGAATGCAATTCGCTAGTTCAAGGTCTTGAAGCTGAAAATGCAGATTTATAACTTCGACTCGAAAGTTCAAAGGCTCTAAAATTGAGAGCCTTAGAACTTCAAGATTAGAATGATTAAAAAATGACCTTGTTGATAGAGTCCCCTCAAGTAGGTTACCCGACAGGTCAAGGTACATTAGGGACACAAGTCTTTCAAAAATAGACGAGGGAAATTCAACTTGAAATTGATTATCTGACAAGTCGACTAGCTTAAGAAAAGAAAGATTTCTCATACAAAGAGGTAGATTTCCAGTAAAAATGTTGCCTGAAAGATCCAACTCTTCGAGATTCTTCAATTGGCATAGTCCTATAACATTAACAAGAAAAATGTTATCAAATAAGATATATTACTCAGGTGAAACCGATGAGGTCAATTATATAGCGTTTCTTCATTTCTTTGTTTTCTGGTTTTTTTTTTTTTAAAAAAAAATCTCAGAGTTATGTCTGAAGCACATTTATAGAACTAGCTATAACCTCAACTTTCTTAGTCTTGTGATATTGAGTTAAAAGAGACTGAAAATTTTGTTGGGAACTCTCATGAAAATACATTAGTTTATGGAATAAATGAGAAATAAAAATATATAATACTTCGAGCATATTCTTTGATGATGTCAAACATCTATGATCTACCGGTGTACATAGAGAGACTGCAGAAAATAGAAATTTGTTCTTTTGTATTATAGTAATAAACTGTAAATTACCTTCTAATGTTAAAGTGTCATTTAGATCATTTACCGCCAACGAAAGGGCTTTAAGAGAAGTCGACCAATGTCCCAAATAGGGGAAGCTCCCAGAAAATGCACATCGGCTTAGACTAAGCACCTCCAAATTCAGTGCACTAAGCTCTGTCAGATTTTTCCATTGAAATATAGATCAAATTTAAGAAAACTAAAATAAGCGCATACTGTTGTCATAAATCTAAAATGGCTAATTTATGAGAGATTACCTTTAACAGCGACATTCATACTTCCTTCCATCTGATAATTAGAATCCAGATAAAGTGCCCGAAGTGATGATACTTTGGCTAAGGAGGAAATGGTGCTTCTAGAAAGTTGGTTGACTGAAAGGTCTAGCATATGTAGCTTAGTCAAACTGGACCAAGATTCAAACCCTGACAAAAAGGGTGCTTGTATCAGCAAACATAAACAACTCATTTTTCTCTTAATAAGCTTATTAGGATCAGGATGGATCTACATGTATGTCAGGAAGTTGCTAAACCACTCCTATGATTTAATTTTTTTTAATTATGTATATTCAATTTTTTGTTTAAGAAAAAAACTTTTATTTAGCCTAGCCCCTACTCAATAAATGACAAATGTGTCATTGTAGTCTAGTGGTTAGATTTTTATTTGACATTTGTAAGGTCATGGGTTCAATTCTCACTAATTAACTACATTAATTTTTACATTTTAAAATATTATACATTTTATAGATTTGCCTCTCCTATTCAAATTTTCTAGTTCTGCCTCTGATAAGGATGATTGCTCATTTCTTTCTTCTCTTTTATACAGGATAAAACCTCAAATTAATCAGTTATTTTAATACTAAGGTAAATATATATTTTTGAGGTTAATTGGTTTATTTTTATTTTTTTGTATTGCACTTGTTCTACTAGAAAATTCGCATCTAAGAATACAATTGAAAAGTAGAAGTAATTAACTTATAGTAAAAGCTTGGTGTTTTTACTATAAATTCATTTATTATATATGACCTTTCACTAGAATCACGTTAGATACCAAGAATAAGTAAGTTGTCCCAAAATTGGAGCAATTACAGTTCAGTAGATTTATAGTCTTCATAAATCTAGCAGATATATATGTTAAGTACCCGTACCATCCATACATACAATCGGGACGGGTATACATAATTCTTAACAAGAAAGAAACGGAAGAAATACATACCTGTATCATCCGTACAATTGTGTATGCCATGTGCAGATAAAGACAGAGATCTTAGTTGACGGAGAGGCAAGAACATACTCGCATTTAGTGAAATACCCCCATGATTAGAATCGAACCAGTCATCATAATCATAATCATCTTCTGATATACCGAGGTCAAGTTGAGTGACGTGGCCGGTGATTGGATGGCAGGTGACTCTTTCCCATCGGCAGCACTCCTTGCCTTCCCACTTGCCATCTAAAGAGTGAATAGGAAAGGGCATAGAAGCATTGATGTGTAGAAGAGCCAACCTCTCGTCTTCCCTGCACTGTACTGAGGCTGACCCGCTCACACTCTTCTCCCACTGTACGGGAACCAAAACCAGAACAACAAGCGCTATTGCCAATAATAACTTCATTGCTTCTATTATGTGCGTGATTGAATATGGATTGAACAAACTACATATGTGGCCTGATTTATAAGAGGATGAGGATGAGGATGAGGATGAGGATGATATTAATTGGGTAATGGACCGGTCACAGTCGACGAGCGACTTGAAAATTGAATGGTCCTCAAGAGTGAGATAATTAATGAACCGCTGGAATTAATCTTACAAAATTAAAAATAAAATGGATCCCCCAAATCTCTTCCTGGATGATGTCACAATATTCGTATGTAAAACAATGTAATAATTGTTTTAATTTTCTTGTACATTTAAAAATATTTTAGTTTCATATAATTTCTCAACTGACAATTATATATGAAATATAATTGTATAAAGTGGAAACCATGTATTACCAATAAAGTAAAATTTCTATAAGATTCACATTTAAATCCTTCGTCCTTAAATATATATATACGGACTAGATGACCAATAAAGTTTGAATCATATAAAATATATATTAATATATGGTTCACATTAATTAATGAATTATATATAATTCGTATATATGCTTCAGTTTTGGGAGACTTATTTTCTCCGTCAAGCAAGCTCTTAACTGTTGCATATATATGCACTGCAATTTGATTAAGAACAAAGAACTGAGGATAGATACACTTCTTTGGGTATTGTACAAGACATCCACTTCAAAAACGAAACTGGTTGGTCCAAGGTTTTCAAGCTCCAGCTAGCAGTGCCTTGAGTACCAACAGAGGAAACTGGTTCTCAATAAAAGATGGGTAAAGCCGTAAAGAGGAAAAGAGATCTCAGTTTTAGAAGAAGGGTAAAATGGACATTTCAACTTTAAAATAAAATTAAACTATAAATTTAATTTAAATTTTCAAATTTAATCAACACATGGGAAAACAAGAAAGGATTTCAATTTAGAATGGAGAAACAAGAAAGGATTTCAATATTTTTATGGAGAAGTTGGCTATTTGAAATTTTTGATAGATACACTAGAAATTTTTCCTATAAAATATGTAAAATTTTGGTCCAGAGTAGAGTATTAATAATACCCTTAACGGGTATACCCGCCCGTACCCGCCCGTACCCGCTGCCTAGGGTACCCGTACCCGAGCTCGGGTATAGGTCGGGTACTCGGGTACGCGGGTACGGGCAAAAATCGGACCGGACCCGTTATTTTGAACCAATACCCGACCATACCCTACCCGAGTTTACCCGTACCCGACTAAACCCGTACCCGACTACCCGAGTACCCATACCCGTATACCCGAGTTACTGTTCATCCATTTCAAAATTCAAAAATTCTGATTTTTTCCCCCCCAAATCAGCAAAAAAAAACAGCAAAAAAACACAAAAAACAGCAAAAAAAAAAAAACCAACAAAAAAACCAACAAAAAAACCAAAAAAAAAACAGCAAAAAAAAAAAAAAAAAAAAAATACCCTACCCGCCCTACCCGTACCCGTACCCGCCCTACCCGTACCCGTACCCGCCTTACCCGTCTAGGGTACACGGGTAAAGGTATAACTCGGGTAGGGTATGAGTTTTGAAAATTATACCCGCCATACCCGTACCCGAATACCCTTATACCCGAGTATACCCGTACCCGAGATGTACCCGTACCCGAGACGGGTATACCCGGGGTACCCGTACCCGCCCGAGTATAAATACTCTAGTCCAGAGTAAAAAGTTCAAGGATCTTATTTATTTATTTTTATCGTTTCACTTGACGAGGCACAGTCGCACAGAGCCTTTTTCTACTAGCGGCAGCTGAAATTTCTCCAGGGCTTGAACGTAATTTCCACTTGGAAGCGACTTAATTTGGATAACTCGAATGCCACATAAATGAAAAGCATAATTAAGTCCACAATTCACTGCCATCCATATATCCATAGGCTTCGATTTTATTCATTAATTGGCACATCTAAATCAAGTCCACAATTCACTGACATCCATATATATATACTAGTATCATACCCGTGCGTTGCAACAGGAACATATTATAAGAAAAAAATATATCAATGAAAATAATAATTATCTAAAAATTAAAACACATATTAATAGAAAATTTATATGATTATGTATTTTTAATTAACTTTAATCGTGATCTCTTATAACAATTTGATAATGTGATGATTCTTTATTTTTAAGTACCAATGATATCAAATAATAGCTCGATTTGAATCTAATATCAAATATCATAGAACAATTCAATATCAACATATAATATGATATCAAAAAACATAAATAAAAAGTTTTATCGTTTGTATGTATAGGATACACACACACACACACACATTATAAGAAAAATATATATTCACACACACATTCCAATTTATATTCTTCTTTGTTTCCAATTTAGAATACACACACACACATACATACATTGATATATTATATATTGAAAATATATTCTAAATTGACCACACCAATATGTATAGAAACAAATAAAGAAAAATAAGGAAATTAAAAAGAAATGATTTCCATTGTGATTCGTATAGAAACAAAGAAATAAGGAAACAATAAATAAGAAAATAGAATGTGGAGTTTTCTCAATTGAAGAGGAGAAATATGGAAATAAAGGAATAAGGAAACAAATAAATATATCGCTAAATTTCAGAATTTGTTCATTTTAAATTGTAATGTATCGTGTGGCAGCACATGTGGTGGGTATGTTTTTAACTAAATTTAGACTTCTATACATAAAAGAGATGCATCTAATCAAAAGAAGACAAATTATGTAATTGGAGAGCTGAGATCAAATCCGAAGTTTCATCTCTCAATCGTAGCCGTTGGCGGATCGGACACCCAACGTGCTTAATAATAGAATAGAGATTCATAGCGTTTGACAAGTCTTGCAGGCATGTAGCCTTCCCTTCCACCCAATTTTGAAGATTTTTAACTGTTTTATATCATTCACTCATTCCCAATCTTCAATAAAAAAAAATCTATTTGATTTCTTTAATTAATTTCTATTATTATTTATACTTTTTGGAACGTTACACTAAAGGAATCGACTAACAGTACTCAAACTTCTGTACCCTGTTAGTACCCAAGCAAGCTCAACTATCAACAAACAAGCATTGATATTGTAAAACTCAATACATACACTGCAAAATAAGCACCAGATGTCCTCACAAGTAGCGACTTTTTAAAAGTGGTCCCGAGTTAGTTGCTAACCACTGTGATCAAGATCACTTGGACAACTTGTAGAACTTTGATCAGAACCATCGGGACCATTTTTAGAAGCTTTCTAACGACTTTACATGTAACCCGGGACAACTTTAGACACTATAAAATAACTATTTGAATACTGTAAAATAACTCTTTCAATATAAAATAAAACGTTGCAAAAAATATACTGTAAAATTGACATTTTCTACAACAAAGCTTAATCTTAAATAATTGTTAGAAATAAATTAATGGTCCTGTAATTGAGTAATTGACCAGACCTATCACAGTTGACGAGGGAATTGACAGGTCTTCTAAGTGTCATAATGAACCGCAGGAGCATCATAAAAAAATGTATCCCTCGATGATCCCTTTCTGGATAATAATTTGATGAAAGACCTCAAATTATCTTATTTATAGTTTTTAATTTCATACGTATATTTTTTGAAATAATAAAAAATTCAGATATGCATAATAAATTTTTTCATCTTATGTATTTATTTATATCTGTTAGCCTCAAACTCCCCTCATTCTCATGGAAGTTGAGATATCGGAAATAAGCTCTAAATTAGTGCAGATCGATCATATGTATTAGTTAATACGAATATATGAAATAAAAATGATGGATCAATATAATTAGTAACTCTTTTCAGATGATGTATAAGTATCTATGCTGTTTGAAAAATAAAAGGACTACCTAAACAGGGTTTGTTGGCAAAATATATACCATATTAATTTTCCTCCCCGAATGGCACGTAAATGAAAAGTCTATGAATTTCCATAATTAAGCTTTCGCTTTTGTCCATTGATTATAATTTATGGCACATCCATCTCAAGTTCGTTTGACATGTCGTACGGTCATCCCACCTTCTGTTCCACCCGTAATTATATCATTCACTCGTTTCCAATCTTCATTCAAAAAACCTTATTTAATTTATTTAATTTTTATTATTAATTATACTATTGGTAGAGCTATACTAAAAGTGAGTGCTGAAATAGTTACTTAAAGTAAATTTTAGGACTTTTACTATACATAATTAATAATAGAAACTTAGAAACTGTCATAAATGTTTTTACAATTATTGTTTGACTTTGGCAAATTTGCCAAGTATTTGCCAGAGTTCTGTTCTGTAAATATAGCTATTAACAATTAATGTGTTGATCTGCAAGCACATTTTAATATATCCATTAAGTTGAACTGTTTGGATCAACCGTTTGGACTTTGAAAATGTATAGTGTCATCCAATGTCACCAAAAAAGAGTGTCATCTGATCCCTCCTCATTATACATTTAGTGGAAATATATGTTCTCAAAATAGCAATTATGTTTCTGGATAGGAAAAAAAATATTTATGTATAATCGAGTCTGGTTAATGTCATAACATTATAATTTCAACTTAAGTTATAATGAGCCAATTTTTGAGATTTTAAAGTCCGAATAGTCAATTTGAACCGCTCAACATGATCTCCATATTAAAATGTGCTTTGAGATCAAATTATATATTTTTTTGAATTTTTTTTTTTACTATTTGTTTAGATGGATACAAAATAACTGTTTTAGATTATCTAAAAACAATGATTTTGTATCTATTTAAAAAAATAGCCAAGATATTTCAAAAAATATTAGAAATTTGGTCTCTAATCACATTTAATATGGTGAACATTTTGAGCGGTTCGAATCTACTGTTCGGACTTTGATTTTAGCTCTAAGCACATTTTCATATGACAAACACTTTGAGCGGTTCGGATCTACTGTTTGAACTTTGAAATTGTAAAAACCGACTTGTTATAAATTAGACCGAAATTATATCATTATGACATTAGCCGTACTCTCCATATTAAATATGTTATAAACTTTTCTAAACCTTATTATCAACTGGAAGAGAAACATGTAATTTGATTTTTAAAATTCTAGATCACATAAATCCTTAAAAAAAAATTAAATATGAATTTAAGCAGCTCTGATACAAGTGGAAAAACTGGAATCAGGATCGGCCTATCTGGATCGGCTATAAGAAACAACTGATACTAATACCTATCTGGATCGTTTTTATTAATAAAACCGATCATAAAAACTAATAAGATCAGATTTTTTGGTCAACCGATCCTAATTTATGAACTTTTAGTATCGGTTCTTATTAAAAATCGATCCTGATAGTATCAGAATCGATTCTAACAAACAACCGATCCTAATTAACATATATTAGGATCGGTTGTTTATAAAAAAACTGATCCTAATACCGATCCTGATACTATTAGGATCGGTTATTTGAAACAACCGATCCTAATACTTTTTTTTTTCAAAGTTGGTTCTGCAAAGCAAAAAAAAAGAAAAAAAATAGTATTAGGATCGGTTGTTTATAAACAACCGATTCTAATAGTATCATGATCGGTTTTTTATAAACAACCGATCCTAATACTTTTTTTTTTCAAAGTTGGTTCTGCAAAAAAAAAACCAAAAATTAGTATCAGGATCGGTTTTTTTATAAAAAACCGATCCTGATACTAATTTTTTTTTTTTTTTTGCAGAACAAACTTTGTGTGGTGCGTTGTATGTAGTCTATATTCTTTTTTTTTGCAGAACCAATCAGTTGTTACATTAATTTTTTTTGATGAAAATTAATGTAATTTATATTATTAAAATTTATGTGATAATATAATTAATTATTTGACATTGATATTTCATTTTGAAGTCATTTTGACTATTGAATTTTTTTATACAATCATGCATGATGCATCAATGACTTGTGCCATATAATAATATACATAGGACTTGAACCCTTGTTGTGTGGGGTTGTGAAGGAATGAATACGAACATCAGCATTTGGTCGATCGGAACCGTTGAAATGAAAGAATGTCATATTAATTTCACCATTATAAAATTTGATACAATTCGGGATTCGTTTACTAGTTCATCAAAGCAAAACAATATAGCAACATCGCACAGCCGTAAATAGTTTACGTTGGATCAAGACTTACA
The DNA here is from genome assembly GCA_033356055.1 of Carex pumila. Taxonomy (NCBI): domain Eukaryota; kingdom Viridiplantae; phylum Streptophyta; class Magnoliopsida; order Poales; family Cyperaceae; genus Carex; species Carex pumila. The sequence goes on along the minus strand of JARJHM010001249.1, from coordinate 2,531 downwards.
GTTGTCGGGCCTTCGGCACTTTTACATTATTAATGTTCCATGTTATATCTTGATCATTTCAAAAACTATTACATGTCATTTAATTAGAGACCCACCGTTGGATGATCATGCAGAAATGAACGGTCTGCATTCCATTTAACAATTTGATGCCATTAATAATAATAAAATTGTACAAAATTGATCATAGTAGAGTTGATTTGGCCATACAAACACAAATAAATAATTTTTATATTTTTCACATTTTTCTTAATATTTATCAGTGTACATGCATTACCAAACATAAAAGAAAATAAATGGTAGTCGTTTGATGGTTGATAGACCATCAATATGAGTGGGGTTTACCTCAGTGATTTTTCTTATATATAGTATCAGGATCGGTTTTTTTATAAAAAACCGATCCTGATACTATTTTTTTTTTGGCAGAACCAACTTTGAAAAAAAAATAGTATCAGGATCGGTTATTTATAAAAAACCGATCCTAATACTTTTTTTTGCAAAGTTGGTAAAAAAAAATAGTATCAGGATTGGTTTTTTATAAATAACCGATCCTAATGATAACTCCCTATATAACCTGCTTAGGGTTCTTCTTATTTTCATTTCGCGCTTCTCATTTTCAACTTAGTGTACCTCTCTCTGTGTCTTCGTATCTCCCTCTCAAATCCTCAGTACTCTTTGTCTCTCCCTCTCCTCCGTGTCTCTCTCTCTCTTTCTCTCCGTCTCTTCCTTTCAAAGCCGAGCCTCTCGCACCTCCGGCTCAATTGTGCCAGTTTTTAATTTTTTTTATTGTTTCAAAAATTAATTAATGGTGTTTGTATATTGTTTTACAGTGTTGAGGACATCTTGCTCAAGTTACTTCATCATCCGGCCGATCAACTATCATGGTATTAGCTTTATTTAATTTTCTCATTATTATACTTTTAAAACACTTTTTTTTGTATTTTTTATTGGAAAATATTTTTCCATCTAATTGTTACCTTTGTTTTTGTTTTTAGGGTATTTTTTAATCTCAAGTGATGTGATTGCAAAAGAGGTAATTATTGATTTTCTTATTGTTGTGCTTTACATTAATGAGTTTGGCTAATAAGACATTGGTGTTATTTGAAATCAAATAACACCAAATCTTAAACCCTTAGATCTGCTTTGAGATTCGTACAAAATAAAGTGCTTGAACAGTAAAAGCGGATATTACGAATCTCAAAGCAGATCTAAGGGTTTAAGATTTGGTGTTATTTGATTTCAAATAACACCAATGTCTTATTAGCCAAACTCTACATTAATTGCATAAATGTGTATATTGCATAAATGTGTGTTAATTGAAGAAATAACCCAATTAGTCACTTGTATGTTTGTTAATTATTTTTTTTTTGGATTTAAATTTCTTGTTATAATATGTAATGCTTCACAAAATGTTGGTTCTTGAAAAAAAAAAAAAGAATTAGGATCGGTTGTTTCAAAGAACCGATCCTAATAGTACTATTAGGATCGGTTGTTTGAAACAATCGATCCTAATACTTTTTTTTTTCAAAGATGGTTCTGCAAAAAAAAAAAAAAAAAAATAGTATTAGGATCCGTTGTTTATAAAAAACTGATCCTGATACTATTTTTTCCACTCGTCTATTTTTTTAAATGCACAAATTTCAAAATCTGTTGTTTTATATACACAAATCTCAAAACAAATGAATAGGTAGATTTGGAAAAGCAGAACCCTGTGATTCTCACAGCGGATTCATTTTCAAATGGGTTAATGCTAGACTTACTGTGACCTGCCTGTGACCTGCCTCATCAACCTCATGCACCACATCCAATATCAGAGGAACAGCTGTTTCCTTCGTACCTTATTGGCATCATGCGGATTCGAAACGTCCCTGGATTGTGTAGGCATGCATGTAATCACCTCCGGATCCATTGTGACCTCTTCTGACTGTGACCGTGTAGTTTCCAATAGCTTGGGTCTGGCCAGAGCGGCCCGAATACCAGCCGGCAGAACATCCATGTCTCTACCTCTGCATAGCTCCTCTAACACAGCCCTCGAAATTGAGAACACTTCGTCATCATTCTGCATGAATGGTTCCTCTGTCGAAGAATTCGGTGAGACCGTCAAAAAGACCGGTTTGTATCTCTTCTTTGGCTGAATCATCACATCATCGTTGTATAACGGGTAATGCTTCCATGTTTTTGGGACAACATCAACCAATATTTCACGGCCAACCACCATGTAAGCCACTTGTTCGGGGATGCATGCTAGGTTTAGGGTTTAGGGGTTTAGAGTTTAGGGTTTAGGGTTTAGGGTTTAGGGTTTTAGGGTTTAGGGTTTAGGGTTTAGGGTTTAGGGTTTTAGGGTTTTAGGGTTTAGGGTTTAGGGTTTTAGGGTTTAGGGTTTTAGGGTTTAGGGTTTAGGGTTTAGGGTTTAGGGTTTAGGGTTTAGGGTTTTAGGGTTTTAGGGTTTAGGGTTTAGGGTTTAGGGTTTAGGGTTTAGGGTTTAAGGGTTAAGGGTTAAGGGTTAAGGGTTAAGGGTTAAGGGTTAAGGGTTA
>JARJHM010001248.1:0-47171 GCA_033356055.1 Carex pumila | reverse complement strand
TTGCCATCTCTCCGCTAGACCATGCATCAGAGACACATCGATCTTACTCTGCGGCATGGTGGCAAGCTAGTACAACTCGAGGTTCAAGATGTATCGCTGCATTTCTTTATGGGGAACGAACAGAATCTCAAACCTACGGTGCCTCACCGTAAGCATGACATCATTTTGTATTTATTATCAATTTGTCAGACTCAAATCGTGCAATTTTTTTAGTAACTTAACAGAATGTCATTTTTTTTAAGTATAAAGATCACGTACCTCAAGAGATGCCAATGAGACGCGATGCTTAACATGATGGGTCCATAGAAGAGGACTAAATGTGTCAGGATCATGCACACCATCTGGAAAATCATCCTGAGACGACGGATCCGCTCCAGTCGGATCCTCAAAGCCCCTGCCAGTTGTATCGGCCTAAGACGACGGACCCTCTCCAGTCGGATCCACCGAGGACGTGCTCGCTCCACTCAAATCCACAGCATCTGCACCCGCTGCAGGCTTAGCTCGTACTCCCCACCGTCTAACTCTAGGCATACTACATTTACCAAAAAATATTAATCAAAACATACAATTTACATAATTTTACATTTTTTGAAATTTTTTACTATTTTTTTATATTTATTGAAAATCACTATTTCAAATGGTCCACAATTTTCAGATCAAGTGATTTTCTAAATATCTAAAAAAATCGTGCAAAAATTACAAAAAAATACCATTTGGTCTCCAAACACATATTAATATGGAGAACAATATGAACGGTTCGGATCAACCATTAGGATTTTAAAACCTCGAATATCAAGCCGTAGCACGAACCAACCCGTGATATGCATAGTACCATAGACTCACTCTATTAATTATATAATTAATATAAAAATCATTGTTAAATTTTTACTTTTTAAAATAAAAATTATTTTCAAAATTGACAAACAAATAAACTTTACAAAAAACAAAATTATTTTTAAATAAAAAAATGCATGTACATGCAATTTAACAAAATTTTGGGTTTACTTTTTTTAGATTTATTGAAAATCATATACGTGCAATTTAATTAAATGCAATTATTTTGGGTTTAATTTTTTTAGATTTATTGAAAATCATATACATGCAATTATTTTAGGTTTACTTTTTTTAGATTTATTGAAAATCATATACGTGCAATTTAATTACATGCAATTATTTTGGGTTTACTTTTTTTAGATTTATTGAAAATCACTATTTTTGCATGGTCCACAATTTTGATATACATGCAATTCTTTGAAATTTTAAACTGCACAAAATATTTGCAGACCTAAATTTTAAAATTAAAAAAAAATTGAGATATACATGCAATTTACTTACAATAAAAAAATATATATGTCATCTTTAAACAAATATTGATATACTTCAAAATAATTAGTTTTAGTTCAAATTATTTTGTATTGATATATACATGTTTTTCATGAACTATCACAAAAATAATTTTCAAAAAATAAATATGCATATTTTTAAATCATAAACCCTAAATCCTAAATTCTTAAACAGTTCAACTATTTGAACCATAAATTCTAATCCTAAATTAAATCGTAAACCCTAAATTTAAAAAAAAATTCACAATTCAAAACTATAAACCCTAAATTGAACCATATGACATTCAAGCAATTTTACCATAAATCATAATCCTAAATTCGAGCAATTGAACCAATTCAAGCAATCAAGCAATTCAACCATCTAATTCAACCATCCAATTCAAGCATGTCATTGCCACAATTCAAGGATCCAATCCAACCAATTCAACTAATTACTCACATTTAACCCTAAACATCGAATCGAACCAAACCGAATCACATTACACCATTTAATCACATTTAACCCAAACCCTAAACCCTAATCAAATCAAAAAAAGATAACTCACTTGTTTGATCGAGAGATAAGTGAATTGAGGAGCGAGGCAGTGACGAGCGTGGTGCGAGGCAGCGACGGGTCAACCGGCAAGGCTTCCTTCTTCTTTTTTTCTCTTTTTTTCGGGTTTTTTTGGTGCTGGGTGAAGGTAGAGAGGAGGGGGGGAAGAAGAGCCTCACGGGTTTATTTACCTGGGCAGTGGGGCGCCCGTCCTTGGGCTCTTCACATGGGATATGGGGCGCCAGTCTCTGTGGCGCCTCACAGGGTTTTTGGGCCGCCCTGGGCCCAAGCGGTCAGGACATTTATAAAAAAAAATGGAGGACAGGGGCATTTTTTAAATTTATATTTGTTTCAGGGATATTAATAAAAATGGCCGTGATTTTATGATAGAGTTTCCAATAATTTTCATATTTTTGAATATGTGCGATGTTATAGAAAACAACATGGTATTGCATATTTAATAAATGCAGGTCATTTATGTTACTACAAAAATCTACCAATATTTGCGAGGGTGTGATATTTTTGAAAATATTGTTATTACTGACGAAAAAATCCGTAACAATACCGACAATAAAAAGAACTTTTACCCTTCATAGTGGCTCTTTTGCATCTTAAAATGAACCTCACAATATGTTTTGCTACATAGGATTTGCAATTACTTTCGGGCTAAATATAGTTCTATTTTATGATTTTATCCAAGTTAAAAAAAAAATGGTTCCTATATATCACTTGTGGGTTTCTAACTATAATTTCTGGAAAAAAAAAAAATCACCTCTTTCTTGTCCATCACAGAGTTCACTCCTTTTTCACTTTAAAATTTGTACCTAGTTTACTTTTTGAATATACAGAATTCACTGTTTTCCGTGCATAAAAAATCATGCCGACGCATTGGGCGAGATCTGAATGATTTGTTTTCGGCGACCAAAATCCTAATTCTTACTCTTGTTTTGACTTTGGATAATGGTAACTGGTAAGGATCTTTCAAGAACTAAAATTGCATGCATGAGTCGATATTGACATCATGGAAAATGAATAAAAGAATTCCAAAGTTTGTTTGGGACTAAATCACAATCAAAAGAAATGTCCATATAGTTGATCATATAAAGTAGAAGAAGATTGATATTCAGTTCTTCCAAAGTTGTTATCCATGAAAAATAACATCCAAAAATGTTGACATGTTCTATAAATTGTGTCATTCCAGAGCAACGCGGAGCACTTAACTAGCAGCTGAGTTCTGGCATTTATAAGAAAGGCATGTTTGACATTTGTTTGTTTATTCTTACCCAACATTGAGGCCCTAAATTGGGTAAATATTTTAACACAACAGTTTTGACTTCATGCAATGCATGAAACATATGCAATGCTACAGTGTGTGTGTTGCATGAAGTCATAACTGCTCTATTAGAATCTTCACCCCTAGATTGGGCGATTCAATCATTCAACCCAGCAATATAACATACAGGAGCTACAAATAAGTATCAAATAAATATGGTATTCCCAAGTCAGCTCATTTCTGAACTCGGTAGGACTACATATTTAGTTTACATTTACTCTTACTGTTAACAGTAGCTAAAATTAAGCACCAAAAGAAAAGCAATCATTCCATGGAAAAACACCGCAGGGAAAGTTCTGTTAAATGATTAAATCCATATTGGGCATCAGGTAGTGAAGTAATTTAATCATTACTTGAAGAGATTAAGCAGAAATGTGGGCTTCTCCTCAGCCGTTGGATCAAACACACGATCGTCATTCGTCATAACTGATTCATCTGAGCTCGATTTCTCAGGGGATCCTGCCATCAAACAAAGATCCAAGTCAAAATTCCCCACCCCTTCCACCTCAGAGACTCTTCTTCTCTTAACTGATCGACCCGAAGAAGAAGAAGAAGTCGGTGAAGATGGCCTCCCGGCTACAATCGGCCCGTACAGGTCACGCATATCAATATCTCCACATAAATCATCCACTGGACGAAGTGACCCGCCGCATAAAACTGTGTCCACTGCCGCCTCACACAGGTCCCACTGCCCACCCCACATCAGCCCGATTGCCCCACTCACCGGGCTGATCGTGCGTCCGCACGCCTCGTATAGCAAAGACTGAAACAAAGCTGCACACGTGTCAATTAAAACCCTTGATTAGAATGTTATCCGATGACATATATTAGGAGATTTGGAATGCTATTGTAACAAAGTTATCTGGTATTCTGGTGAACCCTTCCAAAACGAGATGTAATCAGATCATTCATCCTCAATGATCAGATGTAATCTCTTATGTTGGATTCTTTGGAAAGAGACCCAAGAAATTGTACCTAACAAAAATTATCAGGCAATTAAAAATGACAAAAAAAAAAAAAGTACCAGGTCGCTGGGCTTGTGGGACGCCGGAGAGAGAAGCGATGAGCCCGGCACGGCCGAAGAACTTGGCGACAAATACGGTTGCATGAGCCTGTGCCTTCGGGCTCTCGATCCACTCAATGCTGGCCCGAAGAACACACGAATCACTGCACCCCTTTCGCAACACTCGGCACCCGTTGCAACTCATCTTCTAAAAGCAACACCTATGTGCCCCCACTTTTACACTAGCAAGAATTCTCTCAAGAGAATTCACTCTGGAGCTTAGCAATAGCAAGTGATTGTTTAGAGGGAATGGAAAGGTGAGAAGAGAAGTTCGGCAAGGAACCGTTCAAGACAGACAGTACCGCGTTTCCGTGAAGCCGCGCAGGTGTTTTTATGATTGGTTCGAACTGGGTACCTTTTTCTCAGTGGCAATTTTCTCAAATACCCTAGAAAAATAAAAATCGCATATTGTCCAATATATGTCATGTCCACCTAATTGACTTTAGGAATATTAAAAAAAGTTCTAATACGGACCAAAATCTAATAATATTTAATTTCTATTCATAAAATGGAATTTTCATGTAATTTTACGGTTTTCTAAAAAAAATTATAAAGCACTTCTGATCTGCTCTTCGTCTTGAAGAATCATTTAAGATATGTAAAAATTCTGAGGCTATTTGTACAAAGTCGTCCATTACGGCGGAACAGGTATTTAATCAAAATGCACCCTTTGACGCTTTGGGACGCGAAAGGCCAGATGTATACATGCCTCTCGGCTCTTGCAAACTGTATGTTATATTTTTGCTATTCTTTCGATGTTGACATGTACTTTCATGGGTGATAGTTGTGAATTTGTTATTTGTAAAGAACTAAAGATGAGATAGTGATAGGGAACATTAATGCAATTATGCAATAAGCAAAAATCAACCAAGGGGTGATAACAGTTTAATAATATGGTGCGTGCAAAGTGCGGTTTCAGTTCTGACTAGGAATCTGTGAGGCAGGAGTGATATTTTTGGGAAACAAGATTAAGAACCATAGTTAGAAAAATTAAATTTAGAGAACCAACGTGATTTTTTTATTATTAAAAAAAAAGTGTTCTGTACATTCAAGGAGACAACCCAATAGCCTACTCGGTACCCCAGCTTTATTCTTTCATTTGACACAATACAGTAAAAAAAGATAATAACATGGCAGAGGTACAACAAAAGCACATTTTTAGGTACTCTGGGCTTTCTGGTTAGAATTTGCAAGCATATTTTAGAGTGATCTCAACTGGAGCTGGGGCTTAGTACCACTTGGGCTGGACCTTTTATTGCAGTGTACAAATAATATGGCAAAAAAAGTAGGCTTTTGCTGGAATTTGCAGCCATATTTTAGATCACTTTCTCGTTATCATAACCAAAAGAAGTTAGCATATCTAAATAATTTTTACTTTTTTCAAGGCAGAAGTAAAAGAAATACACGGAAAATTAACATCAAAAGTAAAACCCCTAAATTCACATCTGGCAAAAACAGACCCATCCATTCCTCCTCACCAAGTCAGTAGTACACAGTTTTAGTCCTTCCAATTCTACATTTCGTTCTACCGTCAGACAAATCAACTATTTCCCTTGGATAGATACATCACTCAAATCTATTTCCCTCAGAAACAAATATAAAACCAATAAAAACCCAAATCACGAGACAGAGTGCCGTGTAATCCTAGATGGGGTCGACTTGGTCTCATCAGGGTTGATCGAACCGGGACTCTCTGATGTGTCGGAGCTGCTGTTCTCCCCGCTGTGTACCTTCCCTGACCAAATCTTGCTCAGTATCTTTTTTGGCATGAGTATTCCCTTACTCACTTTTTTCTCCTCATGAATGTTCCTGTTGCCATTGCCATTGCCGTTGCCATTATTCATGTCACTGCTCCCACTACTTCGCTCACTACCCCCGCTGTTGTTAATGACACGCATTGACCGAAAAGAGTTAATATCTGCAACTGGAGCTCCGTGCATGTCATCTTCTGTATAAGTTGTGGCGGCCGAGCGAGAGCTGCCATAGGAGTTACCAGTTTCGCAGGGAAGGAGGGACCGCACATCAGCTGGCAGGTCAGGCCCATTTCCTGATGCAGCTGAGGCACGCAGCTGTTCGAAGAATAGAACTTGGACTACAACTCGAAGAGGGAGGCGTTCATTTTGGACCGCATGCATGCAGGCTTCAGGTGAGAGTCTTTTGCAATCCATTAATCCACATAGCCTCTTTTTCTCGCTCTTTGTTAGCCCTGGATGCTCCTAATAAAGGGGGAAAAAGGAATTCAAACAATTAATTTTTCAAAAATGGCCCTTTGAATTATGCACTTTGCTTAATCAGCCTACTGAAATAAACTTTTTCATAAACTGGGCTGGCGGTAGGTTCTCCCTATTGTAGTGCCATGACAAAAACCATGATAGCACATTTGATGAATATGCATATAAAAAATGTTTTGAAAGGATAGGCATGTCTTGTACATTGAGACTTTATTTATCACAGGAACATATATCATCGACATCACTAAAAGATGATCAGTTACGTGCTCTATTGGGCAAAAACCTAATATACAATGGGTCTCACTGAACATAAAAAAGTTCGGGCCTCAACAGAAAAAATTAATTCAAGGTTATATCAAAGAAACAAAATAGGCAACTCGATTGATATGCTGGGTAAGTTGTCCGGTGGGGGGCAAGTACAGGATGCTAACTACGTCCAAAAAAATGAAGCATAAAAACTACCTTGAGATACATGTCAATCGCACGGTAAAGGCCGTCATGGACTGGTCTCAATCCAATTGAGATCATCTCAGCCAACCCAACAAACTTCAGAATGGGCAGATTCGGGTCTTTAGCAATCTCTGCAAGGTACCCGTCAATCAATGTAGCCACCGAAAGAACCTTCACACCATTCGGGTCAAAACCCATAGCCGGATCAGTTACCTCCAGAATCTCTCCATTACCACCACTATCCTGCTGTGCCATGAACTCCTCAATTATACCAACCACCATATCCACATCATACACCAGTGATCCCTCTTCCTGGGTCTCAGCTAAAATTAAGAGATCCTTCACAGATGCATTTTCGAGTTGCCGCCCAACACGCTTCACCAGCTCATTCCGGCAGTTCTCTCCCGCATCCAACAAGCAGGCAGCTCTGAGCAACTTAAGCAAAAAACTGCAAGAAACTGACCCATTATCACCTGGCAACAGCCACACAATTGTCTCCAAAATATTCCTATATCGTGCCACATCAACCGAATTGCTATTGATGGAACCTTCCAGTAAACCTGGGACCTTCCTATATGTGTATGCTTTCAGTGCCTCTCCCAATACATTTGCAGATGTGCGCCCCTTTGATTTCACAGCAGCTAGGACCCGCTTATAAAAATCCATCTCAAGCTCACAAATATCCTCAACCCACCAATCTCTAGGCACTGAAGTCTGTTTTCTGACACCATTCCAATGTGAGTCAAGTCCGTTTTCTTGAGCAAGCTTCTTTCTATTGTATGTGTACGACCACTCGACCTCTGATGGGTCAATTGAGGCCTTGTTAGCAATAGAATCAACACAATGGCTAACAATTTTCAACTCCTCAGCCCATGGCATGAGATTTTTGGTGGTATGGAGAACAATTATAGAATCCTTCCATGTGCGAAAAATAGAAGAAGTTAGAAACACGTCGATTTTGTATATAAGATTGCCTTTCTCAATTGTCTCCTGCATCTCGAGATACTCTGCAGCGCACCTTGCTGCGACCACATTGTAGGCATTGAGTGTCACGACCATGCCATAGCAAAACTTTGCACATATTTCAAAGGCAGCAGGCCCACCTGGTATGTCTGATACGTCCACCTCATCATTTGTCTCATCATTTGTGGTTGTTGCAACGATTTTTTGGAGACGTGCACTTTTTGAAAGGAGAGGAAACTGCATGGTAAAGTTCAAATGGAATTAGTCCTGTTCCAAATAAATGAAGTATAATTTGGAATTAGTCCTGTTCATATGAAATTAGTCCAAGAGCCTGCTCTTGCTGATATGACGACAAATTTCAGTTTTAAATTATGAACTTTGGACTCATAAGAAACTGAAATTTACTTCTCTTTAATCTAGTTTTTCATAATGCAAAATTAAAGTGCTGAAATTTGCAGACATAAGCTGTATCTCAAAATTTGATTGCTGGTAATGGTACCACATACTGGTTACAACAGGAAAATACTGCTAGGACAACGAAAAATGAATGAACTATCTACCATAGTTTTGAATGATAACGAAACTGTCATTCTGGTAGATGTTATATGAACCACACAGTAATTATGGATGAATGAGACAAAGATGCCGTTAAGACTAAGAGTAAATCAGAAAAAAAATATGCTTTAACTTCATATATAGATTATGGAAAATTATGATCTGGTCATGAGAAATGCAGATGGTACCAACAAAGGTCATATGAACATGCTTATGTTATGTAGCCCATTCGGGCATTCATCCTTAATTCTTAATGTGAACATTGCTAAATAGACATGTCATTACAAAGAAAATATCCATCCAACGTGTTTTATTTCTTTCCCAAAAGATGCAATTAAACCCCTTCAACACACTTTCTACTGATAATGAGAAAAGAGCCAGTCTCTTTGCTTCACTGTTTTTTTTTTGGGGGGGGCGAGCCAACAAAATTTGCACTGCAAGTGAAGGTGATGTTTTCACAATTTTTAAAGCATGTGGAAAATATTTCCAGTTGCCTTCCCTTAGAAATTTGAAACAATTTGTCCTCGCTACAAAAATTTTCACTAGAAGGCTCATGCTCAGTCCCTTCTCTCATGTACTCCACACCCTCACCGCTCAACACACAATGTTGTTTGGTAGTTTGTTCAAAAAGACTTGTAGGAATACAAATGATTTTTTTTTTTTATAACATAATGTAGTTCATCATAAGTGCCATATCAAAGAAAGAAAGAGAATGTGAAATGAATAAAGAAATATTTTTGGGTCCATAGAACCATAAAATAATGCAACACTCACCAAGGGTTTACCCTTTACAGTAGGTCTGATGCATTTTAATGCATGGGATGATGGGAACAATAAATAGATACCAAAAGTGAAAAATACCACTGGTAGTTTGGCAATACCTTGTGAAGGAAAAATTTGACATCTCCAACTGTGACAATTATATCAGTTGCAAGTTCAGTTGCAACAAACCTAAACAAACAAGTGTAAATAATTTAATTATAAAAATACTATAAATAATAAAAAAAAAGAAATAAAGAAGTGACATTAAGCAAGCTATTGAAGTCACATGAGTGGGTCCATGATGAATACAACTCTAAAGTAACGATATAATTAAAACCATGTCCTTGGAAATATTAAATTAATTGAAGCAGTTAAATTTTCCATTATGATATTCACTAGGAAATTTTCAAAAAAAAAAAAAATTGACCTCGTATTGTTTCCATCATTTTGAAACACATCTGGCTTCGACCCAAGCTTCATGTACTTCATCTTTGCAATAGATTAAACTAACCCCAAACTAGTTCAAATTAAAAACGAAAAATAACTGAGAACCTTTTTTTCACTTGACAAACAGCTAAAACTAGGAATCCTCACAAACCCTAACCCTGGCCCAAAATATGATAGTACTTTATTACAAGTTTACCACAGCACATGAGTACATGACCACAGATCATAACAACCAAACCGCCATGTGCAGAATGCTCTCTCTCTTTCTCTCTCTCTCTCTCTCTCTCTCTCTTCAGAAGAGAAGTACAAGCTCGACTTTCTCTTAAGCACTGGTGTTTCCTCTCTGCTAGGCACGGCCCCAATAAACCCGGTCTCTGTTTCAGTAAAAAATAGTCTTTAGAGAGAGAAACAGAGAAAAAAATCACAAGCACAACTGCACAAGCACTATTCAGCAGGGAACACTAATTTGAATTTTAAATGCCTAGTGCTTGGCAAAGGGAAGGTGGAGCATTTTGCTATTGGATCTCAATTTGGATATCAAATTGGGATTATTCCAATAAACCGCGCCCCTCCAAGTGGGGATTAATCGAAAACCTAAAAATTATACAATTAATAAATCTAAGTAAAAGAGAAGACAGCATCTTGAGAAATGTGAAGAGAGGGATATGAGGAGACAGTAGGCATCTTTATTCAGGCAATGGAGATGGGGGTGTAGGGAGACCATGGCTACAGCCTCTGATAAAAGAATCTTATCTGAAGAGAGTTATTAAGAGCGAAAGTGAAAATTCACATGGGTAGACAGGTAGTTGTTGAAAAATTGTCTGGCGATGAACCCAATAACCTTTTCTTAGGGAAATATTATTAACTTTAAATGTGGGTTCAGATAAGAGCCAAGTACTCGTAGTAATTGTCGTAACTGTAAAAAAAACTAATTAATATATAGGAAAAACACATGTTAACTTTATATGAGGTTTTTTTGAAAAATAACTTTATATGAGGTTAATTGGATAAAATGGGATAACATGGTTTAGGGAATAAAATGGTTGTTTTGTATATTGCACTTGTCTCTGCAAAATTAATTCCTGAAAAATATCTAGGTATAAATAAAAAAAGAAAGAACAGGAATTACTGATATATAAGAGGAAAGATCCCAAAAACAAAGTGATTGTTCAATAAAATCCATCATTTCTACAAACGAACAGTTCTACTACGACATTTGTACATGTTCACACTTTGTCACTTTGAGATGTTTTGCTAGAAACAAAAATCAAATAAAATCAAATAAAATCAAAAGAATAAAGGAGGAGAAAAAAATTGGGATGCACAAACCCGAAATCATTTCCTGAGAGAAAGAGACTATGATCTCACAAAATATTAGAAGATTAATAAGGATAAAAAGAGAAAAAAGAAAATCTAACCACTGTCACCAGGTGTACTGTGAAAATCGCAAGAGAGAAGAACCAAATTGCCACCACAAAAAAGTTCCCACCCGAAATCGAAATCAAATCAGCCAGCGGAGACGAGCAGAAGAAAAGAGACAAGTTTCTCTCTCTCTTCCTGCCCTCTGTTTTGAATATTCTATTATGTTATATCACTTCCTTCACTTAAATGGCACCATTTATTTCGCACCGCCTCTCTCTCTCTCACTCAGTCTCTATCTCTCTCTTTTCGCTTTCTCTCTCAAGTGAGCTGAGGCAGAGCTTGTGAGGTAACTTTGCGCGTACTCTAATGATGTAGCTAAGCAGCTGGCTCCCGTAAGAGAGAGGAGAGAGGGAAAATGGGGGACCAGTGTTAATTGACATATCTGCCCTCGGGAATAGTTGAATAGTTGAGTGAATGTGCTCCTTTGCCAGACAAAAACATGTCCTTGGAAACGGATCTCACATCGATTGCATCCGTTAGTTGAGATATGAGACCGGGTATAATTACATTTAAGAGGAGTAGGGGTGAAAACGGAGCGGATAGTGCTGATACCATATCCGCATCCGTCGGATAATGAGCGGATACGAATACGGATACGGATAGTAAAGGATATCAAAATTCAAAACCAAATCCGTCTTAAACGGATACGGATACGGAACGGATAGTCTACGGATACGGATTCGAATACGGATAATGGGAGATAATCTATTCATATAATATATATATATATATATCAAATAAGTGTATGGTAACAAAAGATGTTGTGGTGTAGTGGTTTGAAGTTTAGTCTAAAGGTATTGAGATGGGAGGACATGGGTTCAAATCCCACCTATAGCATATATTTATTCCTTTTTTATATGGGTTCGGCCAAACTATCCGAATTCGGATAATCCGGATATCCGCTCCGTTTAGGACTCCGAATCCGTATCCGTATCCGAATCTTTTATGGATTTTCGAAAATTATCCGAATCAGTATCCGGGAATTATCTAATTCGGATTCTGGTTATATCCGGATACGGAGCGGATATCCGCCGGATAATCCGACTCCGTTTTCACCCCTAAAGAGGAGTCTTCAAATATCTTTTATTTTTTTGTGCTTTAATCATGTTTTTATTTTTTTAATTTTAATAATTTAAAATTTAAATCTTAAAATTCAAAATAAAATCGTTAGGTGTGATATATGTTATTTTCTTTATATGTTCATAGAAAATCATCACATTTTAATTTTGTTTTTATATAAATTAATAAGTTGAAAAATCAACGTCTAGAAATTATCCACATTAATATGTTTTTTACAAGCTCTTGATAACAACTAAAATAAAATTCAAATGTCATAATTTTTTATGAGCAGATAGAGAAAATGATCTAGATCATATTCAACGGTTTTATTTTGAATTTTAAGTTTTAAATTTTGAGTTATTAAAATTAAAAAAAATTAAAAAATAGTAAAGACACAAGAAACGGCCATTTTTATTAATACCAAAAAAAAAACCTTTTTATCAAAATAACCTGAATTTTTTTTTTTTAAATCTAACCAGACCACCAGGATCACTGGCGGTCCAGTTCCATACCAGACCGCCAGGACCCTGGGCAGTCCAGTATGCATAAACCCGCCCCATTAGCGGTGCCCCCCCTTCCCTTCTCTGTGTAGCGAGAAAAAAAAAAAAACCTCCGCCAGCCCGCGCTTGCGCCCACCCAGCCCCGCCCAGCCCCGCCCAGCTCCGCCAGGTGCACCTCCTCTCTCTCCCTCTCTCTCTCTCCCTCTCTCTCTTTCTGCCTCTCTCTCCCTCTCTCTCTCTAACCCATTTCGACTCGTTTTGCCTCTCTCTCTCTCGTAGTGGTGTCTTTGTGGTGCATTGACCGTGATTTGGTGATTTCTGAAATTTTTGGAGGCGAAGCGAAGGATCTCGAAACCGACCGCAACCCGCTGACTCGTTGTGTGTTCAAGCTCTCTCAGGTAATTATCTAAATCAAAACTTGTTATGAATTAGTTGTTCTGAATTGCTTGTGACCTTGGCGGGTTGTTGATTTTCCCGGAAGGCGACCCGATTAGGGTTTAGGGTTAGGGTTAATTGGTTAAATTTGTAAATGAATTGTGTTAATTAGTTGGTTATGTAAATTAATTGGTTTAGTTCGTAAGATTGTGGTTGGTTGAATTTGTATGGAATTGGGGCCATGACTTTGTTGTTGTGCTATATTTGAATAAAATTAATTGGATATCGGCTTTGGAATTGTAAAATTATGATCGAATTTGTCGAAATTTAAATACCCACAATTTTTATAATTTTATAATTTCATAATTTATTCTATATTAGATTAAGACCACAAGATAAACAAATTTAATTAACCGTGATTGATCAAATTAAAAAAAAACAGTTAGTGCCTTTAATTTGTATTAATTATAAATAGTAAAAATAAAATATATGATATGAAATGCACGTTTCTTGAAACATAGCATTTATATGATTTAAGGGGAAAAGGGCTTAAGTTCCTATGATTTAAAAAAAGTTACAAATTTTATATGTAAGTTATATTATTTTTAATAAATTGTTTAGTTTATTTTTATTATTAACGGAGTATTCGTCTGATTAAAGCAACAAACTATGCATGTTGACTTCGATAAATTTCTGATTATCTGATTATAATGCATGTATCACTATCAATTAATCGGTTGAATCTGTAAATTAATTGGTTTAGTTCGTAAGATTGTGGTTGGTTAGATTTAAAAAAAAAAAATTGAAGTTATTTTGGTAAAAACGTTTTTTTTTTTGGTATTAATATCAATGAAGAACCAATTTATTTTTTAAATAATCAAAGAGTATTTTTAAAACTTAGATATTTTAGCATTAAAACTTAGAGTATTTTCTTTGGTAAATGTAGTATGCCTAAATCTAGACGGTGGGGATTACGGCCTGCGCCTGGAGTGGGTCCGGCTGGAGCAGGCCCGTCGTCGGATGAGGATATGGCTGGAGATGGAGCAGGATTTGAGCACCCGACTGTAGCGGGTCAGTCGTCTGAGGCCGAGCCTAGTTATCGCTACCACGATCCTGACACCTTCAGTCCTCTTCTGTGGATCCATCACGTTAAGCACCGTGTCTCATTGGCATCTCTTGAGGTACATGATTATTATGCGTAATGTACATATTACTAAAAAAATAACACGATTTGAGTCTCATAAATTTATAATAAATACAGGACGATGGCTTGCTTACGGTGAGGCACTGCAGGTCTGAAATTCCGTTTGTTCCCCATTCGTTGATGACCCAATGCCTCTTGCAGCTTGGGTTGTATCAGATTGCCGTGATGCCACAGAGTAATATCAATTCGTATCTGATGCACGGTCTAGCGGAGAGATGGCGACCTGAGACGCATACATTTCATCTCCCGCCTGGGGAGATGACAGTCACCCTCGGTGATGTGAGCGCCCTGTGGGGATTGCCTATCGATGGCGAGCCCATAGGTGGCGTCTCAGACCATCCAGACCTGCAGAAGATGATACCGGAGTTATTAGGGTGTCATCCGAATCAGCTGCAGAAGAAGTTCAACAAGAAGAAGGGGGAGGAGGAAGAGGCCTGGTCTTCTGCTTACTGTATTTCTCTGAAGTCACTCCGGGCTCACTTCTGCCAGAATCAGATATTCCCTGAGACAGACGATGATGAGGCGGTCAGGAGGTACCATTACGCTTTTCAATATTGTTAATATTGTTAATCTCTAAAGTCCCAACTCAATAATTTCAATGTTTTATATTGATTGTTTCATGTTGCAGGTATATTAGGGCTTTTGTGCTAGATCTGTGTGGTGCCGTCATGTTCGTGGACTCTAGCGGTGATGCGGTCCCGATTATGTTTCTCTCATTGCTGAGGGACCTTGATAAGCCTAAGAGGTGGAACTGGGGTGGAGCTGTTCTCGCCCACTTATACAGATCCCTGTGTCACGCTTGCTTGGTAAGTCTGTACTAATTTTGTTGTTTCTTTAAAGTTGAAAATTCATACCGAGTTCTTATTTACAGTTAAAATTTCAGGTGAAGAACAAGCAGATTCAAGGGCCACTTCTTCTACTCCAGCATTGGTCGTGGTCACATCTGCCCATATGTCGGCCAGATATACCAGATCCACCTCCCCGTTGGAGAGATCCAGACCCAGACAGATGCCCCGCATATGCTGCTATATGGGGCAGGGATCACGACTACCAGGAGACGGGCAAGGGGGTTTCTTATGTCCGGGGTCAGCTCCAGATGCTCCGACATTGTAACATCGATTGGTTCCCGTATCGTGCATTTTATCGTAGCAGTCTTCTGAGCCGGTTGACATTGGAGCAGAGACCACTTTGGTTTTATCAAGGACCGTTAGTTTGTTACTGGATAGTGGAGTACCATTATCCCGATCGGGTGACCCGACAGTTCGACTTGGATGCCTTCATCCCGGAGTACCCGCTGATTGGTCAGGATGAGACGGACAGGCTCCACAAGTAAGAACTGTCGACAAAGGAAAAAATATCGTTATCACTTTAATTTCGTTTCTGGACTTTCTAATTAATTGGACTTGCAGAACGACTCACTGTAAGCCCAAGGTCGACTGGAGGCAGCGTTTCAGCTTGGAGTACGACTGGGCTAGACATCCGGAGCAACACTTATGGAGTCCGCCATCTCCTGAGTCATTGCCTATAGGTCCCGGACGTTTGAGATATGAGGTATGGTACCAGAGACACGGCATGCCGTCAGTCTACCTTACAGGCCATTACGGCGACACGCTTCGACGTAGACTGATGGAGGATTCATCTAGTCGTTTCTTGTCTTGGGATCCGATCCATGCTCGCGCGGTAAGTACAACTGAAATAAACTTTAATTAAAAATGACAAATTTTAATTACTTATTGTTGTCATAATCATGATAATATGTTGTGTGCAGTTACTGACAGCTGTGAGAGGAGCTGGACACAGCTTGGTCTGCATGGCGAGGGATGCTTGGCGAGCCATAGGATGCCAAATGCTCGAGCACACGGCACCAATCGTGGAGATAGGCGGTTGGGAAGGCCGCCTCATTGGCATGCTGCGTGATGCTGGAGAGAATATCAATTGGCGGGAGGCGATCAAGACTACCAGGCGAAATTCGGATCAGCCACCAGTCCCTATCTACGCCTCCGAGATGCCGCCACCTCCTGCAGGTGATTACAATTTAATATTAAAAGTAGGACACACATAATCATTTCATTTTTCTCGAATTCTCGGTTCTAATTAAGTTAACTTTCAATTATGCAGCTGATGACTCGGGTTGGGCATTCCACGAGTGGATTCTGAATACCCAAGGATAGAACGCTTACTACAATAAATATGGAGTTCTAGTGGAGATTGGCCCGGTATGTCAGCTTTCTATATTTTATAGCAGAGTTTTTTTTATAGCAAATCTGACCTTATTTAAATGTAGGATGGAGTACCTGCTCGGCAAGACCCTCTCGGTTTTAGCACGAATGACCTTCCCGAGGAGGATACAGATGACGAGGTGATTGCCTCTTCGAGACCAAGATACAGAGATACGGTGCAGCACAACTATGAGGCTGGTGGGAGTGCATCTCAGACCACAGATGGATTTGTATCTGCATTATTTGGCGCACCGCCTCCTGCCACCTATGCACCTAGCTGGCCCGAGGATCCATGGGAGATGCGTACGCAGACCACCAATGCCGAGTCAGCCATTCCATTTGATCCATAGGGAGCAGATACAGATACGCCGTACATGTATACACAGGGCCCGGGGGAGGTTGACCTCACTGGTGATGAGAGTCAGGGTGGAGAGGAAGACTTAGGAGATGTGAGTCCTCACTCCCAGCAGATACTGAGGCGTGTGCAGCCGGACAGGGAGCTCAAAGGCAAAACAGCTGCTAGATTCAGTCCCTCGGAGAAGAAGCATAGGAGATGATTGCAGTTTTCTTATGATGTATTTATTATGATTGTAGTTTTTTTATGATGTATTAGTATTGTTATGATTGCAGTTTTATTTTATATTTCATATTGGTTTTTATGTTTTTTCTGCTTTACGTCGAAACGGTCTTCTGAAATTACAACGTATCTGTTTCATCAAATCATAACTAATCAAGTGTTAAAACTAAGCAATTCCATCGAAACGGTCTTATACCTGTAGCAATCGCCTCAAAATCGCCCAAAATTATACAAAATTGAAACAGTTTGCTATTTTTTTTTTTGACAAATCAAATCAAATTACATCAAAGTTATAAAGAGTTATGACATCACTTATAAATATAGTCTAACATAGTCTAACAAGTAAAGTTCACGAATACAATTAAAGTTCAACGATACAACTGGAGTTCACCAAAACAGATGCTAGGGACCAGACCGCTGGTATCTATGGCGGTCCACTAGTTGTCCTATAAAATCATCACTTTCTCTCTCCAGCACACGCTGCAAAGAAGGAGAAAGAGAGAGCGCAGGCGATTGTTTGGGCGATTTCAGACGATTTTCTAGGCTACTACATATACAGGTATTTTTTTTTCATTCCTTTGTAATTATTTTATAATTAGTGTATGTGTACTGTACAATTAGTCTATGTTTGTGGTTCTGTTGAACAGGATGGACAATAGCGAAAGAGGTACTCATGCTGCCAAATGTCACTGTGATGCAATACTTCTTTTGAAAAGAGTTGGTGTCAAATATCCCATTGAAAATTCACCCCTTTCAGACGATGACTTTGTTGAAAATCCATATGGATATGGTCTGAAAAAAATAATAATTCATGAAGACCCTCCAACCCCAGACTTTGTTCCATGTACTCATACTAGTAAGGCGAGCACATCGTCGGGTGTCACGAATCAGAAGCCGACGGCTAAGAATACTGCTGTTAAGAATCCGGCTGCTAAGAAGTCAATTGGTAAGAAGCCGACTGCTAAGAAATAGGATTTTAAATTCGTCAATTTAATTTTTCCGTTGTGAGATGTTTCTTAATATATTTTATAGTATTTATAGTATAATAATTATTAATTCAAAATTAAACAAAAAATAATTAAATAAAAAATAAAATACCTGTAGCAATCGCTTCTAAATCGTCTAAAATCACTTCAAAATCGCCAAAATCGCCAACTCTTTCTTATCTGTGGTTTAATAAAATTTCTCTGTGGTTTAATAAAATTACTGTGTGTGCTGGAGAGTGACGGAGGGGCAGCATACTGGACCGCCCAGATCACTGGCGGTCTGGTCCATAGTGGACCGCCCAGATCCCTGGCGGTCTGGTATGGAAGTGGACCGTCAATGATTCTGGCGGTCTGGTTAGATTTAAAAAAAAATTTCAGGTTATTTTGGTAAAATTGTTTTTTTTTTTGGGTATTAATAAAAATGGCCGCACAAGAAATGAAGGCATTTGAACTCTCCTCTTACATTAATTGATGACTATTTTTACTTTTTCACCACAACTATAAAAGTCCATATCCTCCGAGGTAACAGAATATTTATGTTTAGATCCAGACCGTCAGATCAGAATTCAATCTAATTCGGTTCATAAATAAAATGTACTATATTCCTTTAATATTTGTGTGAATTCCGACATGACGGTCCGGATTTAAACATAAATATTATGCTACCTTAGACAATATAAATTCCAATTACAGGTAACAAGTCTGTTAAACTATTGAAACTAGGGATCATTTGATGTGGGACTGTGTTTATGCATCGAGATTCTGGTACAGCCTCATGGTTCAGTGCAACATTTTGTTTAATGGAAGTTCAGATATCCTCTCGTTTTGAACCCTCATAAACAACGCTCCAACACAGTCACTAAGGAACCAGTGAAGTGTAGCTTGGGCATTATGGCGAGAAAGAAACAGAAGACTGTTCGCTAATAAACAAAAGGTGCTGCATCGCTTGATAGTTCGACTTTGCATTGGAGATTAAAAAATGGAGAGCGGTCGTTCCGTGACTATCAAGGGGGCGTCCCTAGCTGGGAGCGATTTAGGGGGAGAATAAAACATCCGTGTATAGCTAGAGGTGACATTTTAGTTCCTAGTGAGCTTGTAAATATTTGACTTTCTGTAAATTTTTTTTTTTATTAATATAAACGTTGATATGCAGTTGCCATCAACCAAAAAAAAAACAACACCAAATATGTGAAGTCAGCAAAAATACTTCTTCAGTAATAATATTAGAAATCTTTTCAGTTCTTAGAAAATATATATCTTTCTAGACCCAATAATTTGCTTTCTTTCTGGGGTGCATTTGGATGCACGAGAGAATAGCGATAATAGCTACTGTTGAGAATAGTAGATTAAGAATAGCGATAACAGCTACTATTTAAGAATAATGCTAACTCAAAGCTATTCGGAAGTTATTTGGATTAAATATTTAGAATAGCTACTGTAGGGATTGAGGCTTTGAGAGAGTTCATTTGTTATTCCATGTTTTTGTAGGAATAGCGAGAACAACGCTATTCTCGCTGTTCCTGAGTATGTTTGGATGGATCGGAACAACACTATTCTTGCTATTCTCGCTGCATCCAAACATACCCTAGGGGTATGTTTGGCTTAGGGTTTAGGGTTTAGGGTTTAGGGTAAATATTGTTTACCCTAAGGGCTTGTTTGGCTGCACAGTGGGAATAGGAATAGGAAATTTTTGAATTAAAATTTACTGTTCACATGGGAAAAAAAATTAGTTTGAGTGAATTTTATTTTTCCCACGTAAACAATATTTTGCAGGGAGCAGCTAAATAGACCTTAATAGTACGAGTACACTAGTGGAATTTAAAAAAAAAAAAAGTACACTGGTATACCTTATTAAACTTTACTTTTATCTAAGATGCAGCGAGAATAGCCAGAACAGTGAGAATAGCGTTGTTCCGATCTATCCAAACATATTCAGGAACAATGAGAATAGCGTTGTTCTCGCTATTCTCGCTATTCCTACAAAAACATGAAATAGCAAATGAACTCTCTCAAAGCCTCAATCCCTACAGTAGCTATTTTAAATGTTCAATCCAAACAACTTCCGAATAGATTTGAGTTAGCACTATTCTTAAATAGTAGCTATTCTCGTTATTCTTAATCTACTATTCTCAACAGTAGCTATTCTCGCTATTCTCTAGTGCATCCAAACGCATCCTTATAGTTTATAGATTACCAATAATTTAACAAATATTTTGAGGGAGGTCAAAATCCTCAAATTACTCTAATAACAGATATTAAACATACAACTTTAGATAATATTTTAACCAATTATGTTGATCCTAGTTGTCAATGACTTAACATTGTTAATGGCAGACATGATTAGTAGCACTTGCTTTTCATCTAATAATTATTTTTAGTCCTGGATTTATTCTAACCTGACATCTAATGGCGGGTTACATTAAGAGGGACCACTCCCAGTGACAAGGAACTGACTCGAGAAAGCGACCTTGGATCGATCAGCGCATAGAATTCCAGCTTTGTTTTCCTTTTAGTAAAGTTACTTTGTAAAATTTAACAACTTAGATAAGGAGAAGAAATAGTTGGTCTCGTACCAACCAAGTAATCCAAGTACACCAAGATAAGGACTGTATAATGCTTCCGTACCCCCAGAAGAAATAGGAAAAGCATCGGGTATTCGAGTTTTAAAATTCGTATCAAATTAAAATAAATAGTTGGAATCCCATTCTACCAGGTCAGGTATGTGGATTGTACTTGTAAATTATCTGATTTTAACGGTATTTAGATGTGGTAACTATATTATTATTATTTTTGGAAAATGATTATTTTAGCGGAGGCAATGCCACATGCGGACGCTAATTTTAATTTGGTAATAAATTAGAGAAGGGTCCGCCTCTTGATAATAAGCTTTCATATCTGTCGTCGTGCTAATTTATTATTATTATTTTTTAAAAAAAAAATTGCAGAAGCTGTAAAGTTATTAGAGAACTCAAGTTTTTCGATCTTTGAATAACCATAGTCTTAAAATCTTTTTTAGTAACTAACTATGTTATTGCCCTATTTCGTGTTAATTTATTATCACCGACTCACTGTGACTTATTTCAATTTCTTTCTTTTTTTTTAAATGCTTGGTAGGTGAATTATTTCAATTTCATTTCGTCAGTTTGTTATATATTAAAATTGCATGGGATCGCGCGATAATTAAAGTTGAATTGTTTAAATAATATACTCTCGATTTTTTAATTAAAACTTTGATTATGGGTTACAAACTTATAATAATTTCTCACACTTCTGACAATTTTATTTTTCTACACTTCATTTAATCAATTACTGTTACATTATTATAGTAGAGACACTACAATTTTGTGGGCCCCTAATCCAGAACGTGGGTGACTCGCCACAGCAATTTTGACATAACCCCCCCGTCACAGAGGATACAAAAATCATATAGCCTATATTGCATTGGATCTCTTTTTGATAACCCAGGTACATATTTATCCTATAATAATAACCCCCACAAATTTTATAATAATTATACCCACAAAGAGATATGTGCAGTAGAAAAAAGAAACCCACAGTGCCGAGTGCCCCCGTCCCCAGATGGTCCCCTCAAGATCTATGCTTGGGATGGTTCTTGCCACTTTATAAGGGCACCTTATAAATAATGCAATTCAACACATGCTGCTGACTCCTCCCCTTGTGATCAGGAATCTGCTTCATTTGTTGAATGCATGCCTCGTACTATCTCACCTTTTTTTATCTACTTTTTCTGATTACTTTTATTTCCGGGTCAAAAATATGAACATCTTTTTTCTTTCTTGGAGGCACAAGTACACTAAGAACTAAGAAGGGATGCATGCGGAGATGAAGGAATCAATGCATTCAGCTGCTTTTGAGGGGTTTTGAGCTTTCTCTCTAATTAAAGCTGCACCTTGAAATTGGGGCTATATACTTGTATTGATTGAATATCACTCTCTCATTGTCGTTACAACGCGTGTACTAAATTAAATAATCAATCCATCATGGTTGGTTACATGTGTCTGATTTATGATACTTTTCTCTATCAGTAAATCCCTTTATTGGTTATTTGACCAGAATTTAGTAACCCTTGTTCATTGTATATATTGTTTGGAAAAAAGTTTTAGCAACCCATTTATCAACTTAATGATCTCAATTTTGCATCGTCGACCTTGCATCAAACACAAAATTTTAAAATAAAAAATTGTTACCCATTAGTTTTGGTATCATGTCATCCAAATCCACAATGCATAAAATCACAGCTAAAGTTTACTGTGGACAAGCACAACTACAGTCTGATCGCAGCATATCTGTTCTTATATACAATTTAGAAGTCTGGTTTCAGAAACCTTCAAAGCACATAACGCGGAGAAAGTCAAATTATTAAGCATGTATAGTGATCCACATAGGCGATTAAGAGTAGAGAAAGGTACATTTTTTTTTTCTCATCATTCATGTTTTCAATTTTTATTTTCTAATAATAATTCTAATATTTATATGTTACATTTTTTCTCATCCTTCATGTTTCACTTTTAAATTTTCTAATAAAATTATAATATTTATATGTTAAAATAAAATCACTAATTGTGATCTATATTATTTTTCTTGCGTACACAAAATATTATTACTTTTTTATTTTAATTTTATATGAATCAGTAGGTTCATATTTTCTTGTAGGAGTCATGTTCTTAAAGTTCATTAATGAAAAAAACAAATTAGGAAATAAAAAAAAGAAATAGTAAGGTTTAATCAGTAAATGAAGAAATTAAAATCCAGCCTAGAGAAAACAGTTAGCTAAGCACTTCATCATTTCATTATTCTATTATAATATCAAAAAAAAAAATCATTATTCTATTTAAGTGGTGTACCATATAAACACCGCATTCTTTATGTTTACACCACTCTCTCCATACGGGTTCGGATCTCCTAAAGTAACCCAAATTTTGGGTTTTGGATTGAGACCGTCCAATTCAAATCCTTCTCTCAAGATTGCTTTGGAATTTAGATTCCTTGCTCGGAATATGTGCACTCTATTTCAGATAGATTGTCACTAATTCGAATTGGACAGTCCAAATCTAAAACCCAACAATTGAGTTATTTTACTGGATCTAAACTTCTTTCTATAATATACCTAGAAATCAGTAAGTCTTTTATACTTAACAAAACAAAATTGAAATATTGTGATCTTTTATGCATGCACAGAAAAAAATTATACAGATCATACTTAACGGTTTGACATTTAAGTTTTCAATTTTAAGTTATTATAGTTCTAAATATAGAGACATAAAAAATGAAGATGAACATTCCTCTCAAGAGTAAAATACAACTTAGACATGAGGAAATGAGTGTGAGCAGCGAGCGTTTGATCAAATTCGGTCTGTTATCTGATCAAAGCCATCTATTGTGTATCAAATTGGGAATGCGTATCCTCTATATTAAAGAGAATCTTTTGAGTTAATGAATCTCAACCGTTTGATTTTAAATATTTTAAATTCGAATCTTGCTTATAACATAGGGTTTCTTTAATATTAGTGAAGATCTAATTTGTATAAATCTTAAAACAGATTGGACGGTGAGAGTCATTAACTCGAGAGATACCCTTTTGAGTTAATGCAGAGGATACGAATTCTAAAATTGGGTGGTCCGAATTTGATCGGATTCCCACTGTCCCCCATTCCAAACGAGTGAGACGTTGTATCCCATCAGTGATTTGTTGAACTGTGCATGTCAAAAACAGGAAGGGACTGAAAAATAAGTTAGGTCCAGGGGCGGATCTACTGTAGCACAGGGGGGTCAGCTGCCTCCCGCTGGATTTTCAAAAATAGTGTTAAAAATCTGCTTTTCGGATCTCTGCCCCTCCCTGAAATTCAAATTGCCCTCCTGTAGCTCATTCTGGAATTTTAATAGACGGAACGGAGCCCATATAAACTCTGAGCGAAACAAATTAGCGGAGCCCAAATAGGCACTGATCCCAAATAGCGAAAATTAGTTGAACCAAAATATTAATTTTCTTTCAAGTAGTTTGGGATTTTTATTATATTGATTGGTATTTTTTTGTTATGTTAAATTGTACCCAATAAGTTATTGGATTTAAATCCGATAAGCTATTTGCATCCGATTATTGCCCCGCCCTGACAAAAATCCTGCATCCGCCCCTGGTTAGGTCCGTATCAAGAGTCAAGATCAACGCCCCATGACCAACCTGGCTTTGTTGTTAACAATAGGCAGTAGCTCGCCTAAGGGCTTCATCCTTAAAAAAAAAAAAAAAAAAAAAAAAAAATAGGCAATAGCACAGGGACCACAGAACCGCATTGCTGCCATTTTAAGTTGGCGGAGTTGCTCAAGTCATGGACATTGAATAAGGACCAAATTCAAAAGTTAAAAATTATTAGTTCTTTTTAAGAGATAATTGTGAGGTCCATTCAATTTTTATAGTTTATTCATTTAATGTTTCAAAAAAATATTATTAAAATTATAAATGTACGTGTTCTTATTGACTTAGACATGACATATATTAAATTTAATTAGTTATTCATTATAAAACTCTTAAAAAACTACTGTTAAAATGTTAAAAGTGTTTAATAAATGATTAAATTACATTAAATAATTTTTAAATCGGTCCAAATTTTTATGCGCGCTATTTAAGTAATAAAAATTATATGTACAACTCTCATTTTTTCTTAAATACTAAATGATAGTATTTAAAAGTTGAATGCACATTATAGTTGCCTCTTTTTCTATAAAGATGAGCTTCCATGAACCTAGACATTAATTTCCTTTTAGAATGTCTTTCTCTATAGAGAGGACAACCTTATCATCATCTCTGCTAGTGCTAGACTTGCGGTTCAGAATTATCCTTTTTTAAAACAAACTATTTTACAATAAAAATTGAAAACAATTGAAATATCGAAATTAGTAGGACTATCTGACAACCCTCTTTTTCCTGTATTATTTTGAATAACGTTCTTATTCTGAGTTTCACACAAAAATAAATGTTATTTAGGATAGTACTTTTCTAGCACTCTTAAGTTATTTTAAGAAAAAATATCAAAGTACTAAAGAATACATAAGAAATGATTAGAGAAGAGATGTACTGTGATATCTTTAGTTTCAAATACAGTTGTTATCCAAGTATTCAGTGTTGGACCTTATTGTTACACATAAACAATTCAATTCTATATGCCACTATTGATCTACCTATGCCAAAATGGTCATCATGCAAAATTCATCAATTCTTAGGGAGCAGACGCAATACCTGACTCCATTAGCGTATTTATGCAAAGCTTCTCTCAAAAGCGGTTGATGAACTTGTAAGACAGCGGCAAGAAAAAACTTCGTGCCGATGTAGAGGTTGAGAGTGCCGATGTAGAGGTTGAGAGTGCTCCTCCTTAGTGGTAGGATAAAGCCTTCCAAAGCTACAAGACTGCCCTTGTGAGATCATGTTCACAATTTCTTAATGATCTCACCTCTCTATTCTTTAATGGGAAGAAGTAGAGAAGGCTACAGAATTGACTAGATGACGGCTAGAAAATTCTGCAACTTTTCGTATGTTCTTGTGCTTTGGGGACCAACCTATTTATAGAGATGTAGAGTTGACATATTGCCAAACCCTAAACCAATTTTCTGCCACATGCCAACTTAAAAAACGTGCATCAAAAAACGTGCAACTGCATCAAAATCCGTGCAGCAGCTGAAAATTTGGTTTCCTTAATTGCAAATTTCAGAATCAGTCCATCAATGATTTGATTTTTGCCTAAATTGTTCTACACATTTGTGGACCACATCCTAATGAATATATTGATTGTCTACTTCCTTATTTGATCACTTTAATTGACAATCATATATGACAGTAAACAATGCATAATTAGATTACATATATGCTCAATGTTGGCATTAAATCCAACGAGGTTGGCAATAAATCCAACAATCTCCCACTTGAGCAATATGTTATGACTTTTTAATTATGCATTGTGTTCCTTATGTGCGCACATTTCTTTACTGTCTTCCTTATATATTCCCAAACCAATTCGGTCCATCAACTATATCAGCAAAGGACTAAAGTGGCATTCGTCGCATTTATTCGCAACTAAACCCTCAATAATCACATCACTAATACAGCTGAATGACATGAATCATGATGTGGATGTGTAGCATAGAAATTACATGCAATTGTGATCTTACATGCCTATTTCTAACTTGGTCTCCTACTTAAATCTTGAAACTGAATTTCATAAATTAACTTAATTAGAGGTCAAACATAAATGAGAAAACAAAATGTCAAAAATTCATAATATATATAACACTTGTTACATGTCACAAGTTACATATCCAAAATTGCAGTAAAAAATGGAACATTAAATTATAAATCATAGACTCCCACTAAAACTGAATATCCTCAATAGAGATTACACCCATATGAGCAACATGCTCTACAAATTTTGCCGGTGTCAATCCCTTAGTAAGAGGATCTGCTAACATAGAGTCTGTTCCTACATGTTCTATTTTCAATTCACCATTCTGTACTCTTTCCTTTACAACTAAGAACTTGATGTCGATGTACGTGGACTTCGACGAACTTTGGTTGTTATTTGCGTATAGTACTGCTGAATTATTATCACAAAACAATTGTAGTGGTCTCTCAATAGAATCCACCACTCGAAGTCTCGTGACAAAATTCCGTAGCCATACACCATGATTTGATGCCTCATAGCATGCCACAAATTCTGCCGCCATGGTTGAAGATGCAACAAGGGATTGTTTTGCACTCTTCCATGAAACGGCTCCTCCGGCTAACATGTAAATGTAGCCGGATGTTGATTTCATGCTATCCTGACATCCTCCAAAATCAGAGTCGGTATAGCCAATGACCTCTAGCTTCTCCGATTTCCGATACGTGAGTATATGGTCTTTTGTTCGTTTTAGGTACCTCAAGACTCGCTTGGCAACTTTCCAATGATCTAGACCTGGATTTGACAAGTATCTCCCTAGCATGCCAGTGATGAACGCAATATCCGGACGCGTACACACTTGTGCATACATGATGCTCCCAACGATTGAGGCATATGGATACTGTAGCATTACTTCCTTTTCTGAATTGTTTTTCGGGCACTGGTTTAGACTGAACTTGTCTCCCTTTGCCACATGGGTATTTCCTGGTTTACAGTTCTGCATGCCATATCTTACCAAAACCTTATCGATATAATTCCTTTGGGATAATCCTAATATACCTTGGGTTCTATTCCTCAGTATTTCTATCCCTAGGACAACTGATGCATAACCAAGATCTTTCATCTCAAAATTCTTCATTAGAAAGTTCTTAGTTTGTTGCAACATACTTATATCGTTACTGGCAAGCAAAATGTCATCGACATATAAAACCAGAAACACAAATTTACTCCACAGAACTTGAGATATATACACTCATCCACAATGTTAGACTCGAATCCAAATGAGACAATCACATTGTGAAATTTATAATACCACTAACGAGACGCCTGCTTTAGCCCATAGATGGATTTTTTAAGTTTGCATACCATGGACTTTGCATCTCCTGATACATAGTTTTCTGGTTGCATCATATAAATTGTTTCTTCAATGTCACCATTAAGAAACGCAGTTTTAACATCCATCTGATGAAGCTCCAAATTGAAATGTGCCACTAATGCCAATATGATTCTTAAAGAGTCTTTCAGTGAAACCGGAGAGAAAGTCTCTTTATAATCAATGCCTTCTTTTTGAGTAAAACCTTTAGCGACAAGACGTGCCTTATATTTCTCTACATTACCCTTCGAGTCCCGCTTGGTTTTAAATATCCATTTGCAACCAATGGTTCTCTTTCCTGCTGGTAATGAGACAATTTCCCAAACGTCATTGTCTGCCATAGATTTTATTTCCTCATTCATGGCAGCGGTCCACTTGTGAGAGTTAGAGCTTTCCATGGCTTGTTTGACATTAATGGGGTCATTGTCTAACATGCCAACATCAAACTCATGCTCTTGAAGATATACTACATAATCCGAAGATATTGCAGGCCTTCTCTCTCTAGTGGACCTCCTAATTGGCTCTTCTAAATTTTCCTGAGGATTTCCAGCATTATCTAAAACAATCTGGCCTATAACAGCATCTTCCAAACCTTCGTGCGACCCTGAGTGGCCTACACCAGTCTCTGTATTTTCATTTTGTGCTATTTCATCTTGTTGAGTTTGAGTTTCAATAATGATTTCGTCCGTAATGGTGTTTTGAGTAAAACTCGGATCTATATCCACAAAACTCGCAACACCTAATGGAATATTTGCATATTCCTCTTCGAAATCAATTATTTTCTCACCCCCCACAAACTCAACATCCTCGAAAAATTTCGCATTTCCCGTCTCAAATACATTATGTTCTGTAGGATTATAAAATTTATAACCCCTTGAGCGCTCGGCATACCCAATAAAATAACAACTAACTGTCATTTCATCCAGTTTCTTTTCGGCAGGTTTGTAAGGCCTTGCCTCAGCTGGACATCCCTATACTCGCAAATGACCTAAACTTGGCTTACGCCCGGTCCAAATCTCGTATGGGGTTTTGTTAGTTGCTTTAGTGGGTACCCTATTAAGAATATAAGCTGCAGACTTTAAGGCCTCACCCCATAGATTATCTGGTAAAGTAGTACGACTAATCATACTCCTTACCATGTCCTTAAGCGTTCTATTGCGCCTCTCAGATACTCCGTTAATTGCTGGCGAACCAGGCAATGTGTACTGAGGGACAATTCCGCATTCATCTATGAACTGAGCAAAAGGCCCTCGACGTTGTTCACCTGATCCATCATATCTGCCATAGTATTCTCCACCACGGTCAGATCTGATGGCCTTAATGCGTCTGTTGAGTTGTAGCTCAACTTCCTCCTTGAAACTTTTGAACATGTCAAGGGCTTGAGCCTTTTCTTTAATCAAATATACATAGCCATATCTCGAATGGTCGTCTATGAAAGAAATGAAATAACGGTGTCCATTTCTTGTGGCCGTTGGAAACGGACCACAGATATCCGTATGCATCAATTCTAAGACTTCCGAACACTTTCTAGCTTGATATTTCCTTAAGTTGGTTTGTTTCTCTTTTATGCAATTTACACAATCATTAAGATCCGAGTAATCTAAGGGTTGGAGAATTTCATTTGACACAAGGCGTTTAATTCTTTTTATAAAAATGTGACCTAATCGCTTGTGCCATAATGTGGCTGAGTTCTCATTTGTTAATTTTCTTTTCCTTGTATCTGTTTGCAAAGCCTCAATGTACGAGCTATTTACATCCAATGTGTATAGATTATCATAAACATAAAGAAAACCAGAGCCAATACACTTTGAATCATGAAACAAATTAAATTTTCCATTACCAAAATTACAAGCAAAACCATGCTTGTCCAAAGATGATACAGAAATTAAATTTCGTCTAAAAGACGGAACAACAAAAGTTTCATGCAAATCCAAATAAAAGCCTGATTTTAATAATAATCTAAATACTCCAATAGCTTGCACTTCAACCTTGCTACCATCGCCCACAAAAATGAATCTTTCATCATCACTTGGCTTTCGGTAACTTTGGCAGCCCTGCAAAGATACACTTATGTGAGTAGTTGCTCCTGAATCTATCCACCAAGTGTATCTAGATACAGAAATCAAATTAACTTCTGTACAAACCAAAGCAAGAGATATACCTTTCTTAGCACGCCATGCGTGGTAAGCCTGACAGTATTTCTTCTTGTGTCCTGCTCCATTGCAGAAGAAGCAAACCGGCTCATCAGATTTTGCAACTGACTTGCCCTTATCCGGTTTGTTCTCCTGTGTAGAGACTGCAGCTTTAGTATCCTTAGACTTGTCCGGTTTCTTGCGCTTGACTCCACCCTTAATCTTAGAGGTAGTAGCAACATAGACATTTTCAGTCTTATCCCGTTTCAGCCTCTCCTCTTCCTCCACACAGTGTGAAATCAGCTCATTTATTGTCCATTTATCCTTTTGACAATTATAGCTAATTTTAAACTGTCCAAAGTGTGAGGGAAGAGAGATCAACGCTAGGTGCACCAGAAGATCATTAGAGATCTCCATCTTTAGTGCCCTAAGCTTAGAAACGACATTAGACATCTCCATGATATACTCTCTAATGTTTCCTTTTTCCTTATATTTCATTGAGACTAGTTTTGTCAAGAGTGTTCCTATTTCACCTTTCTCACTCTTGACAAATCTTTCCTCAATGTCCTTAAGGTAGAGTTTAGCGCTCAAAATGGACTCTGAAATAGCACCCCGAAATACCTCTGGAATGGACCGTTTCATTATCATGAGACTCATGCGATTAGACCTGTCCCACTTTTCCTTTTCCTTCTTTTGATCAGAAGTACTTGCATCCGTAATAGTGGGACAAGTTTCTCTAAACGCAAGGTCCAGATCCATAACACCGAGAACTATCAGTATGTTCTCATGTCAAAATTTGAAGTTGGTTCCATTCAACATTAAAAAAAAAAATACTGTTTAAGCCTTTAACAATGCTAACTGATTTACAAAAAATACACCATAAACACGATTTAGTCTTAATTCAAAAATTATAAATTATAAATTATTAATTCTAGTAAAGGCCATAATGCTCAAAAATATTTGATGATTTTCCCTTATTGTCACAACGCATCAGAATTTCACAACCAGGTAAGTTCCCAGGTAAGTCAGGGATCACAAGGATTCACTTCAAATTCTGACTTGCCTAGACAGAACTTGCCTTGACATTGTTACGTTGAAAGTGTTGCAACTTGTCTTAATAAATCACCAAATATTTTATGAGTCTTAACATCATCATAAAACCAAAGTATCGGTTTCCATTAAGCGGCTACCTTTGGGTAACGGGTCAATTTCTTATGATACTTTGGTGCAATAATAAAGTACTGATAACCTAGAACATACCGAACAACATGCCTTCCTTTGGGCCGACAATGTTGACATATGTGTAAAATTTTTGATCATCACTATACTTTATTATTACTCACTTGCACAAATAATTTTTGTAACCATTACCTTCCTTTGGGCCGATAATGATTACATCCATTAATTGCACCTTAACTTCCTTCATAAAATGTATTTGAATTAACCTCATCAAAAGAGGTACCTTTGGGTACAATTAGGAATCAATTAATTCAAATCCAAATTACATATCCCTTTGCCTTTAAAAGAATAATAATTTATACCCTAATTATATAATCTAAATGTGCAATTAAACTAATGCAAAAGGAAAAATTTAATTGCATTACAATAATCTATAGTTTCCAAAAAATTGGCTTTACCAAAATAGCAGCGGAATTCTTAACATAATTGCATTACTCTTTTATAAATTTTTGTTACTCTGTTACTCGAAAATTAATTCCTTTTAATGGTCAATGGTTAATGGCATATACAAATCGGTAAGGTTGAAATATATATATATCGGCAATGCAAAAAAAAAAAAAAAGTTACTAATTATTTTGGAGGCCCAAATACAAATCATGATTAGCTTTACCGAATATATAATACCAAAAAAAAAAATTTATAATAAAATATTAATCATTGACCATGACTAATTAAATCAAAACTATGCAGAGGCATGAGACAAATCAATTGATCACATGCAATTTTCGAAAAAATACAGTAACAAAATTCAAAACAGAGTAATGCATAATTTCCAAAAAATAAAAATAATCCATAACAGAATTTATTTTAGCAAGCAATTCAAAACAATTGAAAAATCAACAATCAATTGCTTATTCTCTATATCAATTCTAAACAAATAATCCAAATTGGCATAGGAGTGGCTCTGATACCACTTGTTGGACCCTTATTGTTACACATAAACAATTCAATTCTATATGCCACTATTGATCTACCTATGCCAAAATGGCCATCATGCAAAATTCATCAATTCTTAGGGAGCAGACGCAATACCTGACTCCATTAGCGTATTTATGCAAAGCTTCTCTCAAAAGCGGTTGATGAACTTGTAAGACAGCGGCAAGAAAAAACTTCGTGCCGATGTAGAGGTTGAGAGTGCTCCTCCTTAGTGGTAGGATAAAGCCTTCCAAAGCTACAAGACTGCCCTTGTGAGATCATGTTCACAATTTCTTAATGATCTCACATCTCTATTCTTTAATGGGAAGAAGTAGAGAAGGCTACAGAATTGACTAGATGACGGCTAGAAAATTCTGCAACTTTTCGTATGTTCTTGTGCTTTGGGGACCAACCTATTTATAGAGATGTAGAGTTGACATATTGCCAAACCCTAAACCAATTTTCTGCCACATGCCAACTTAAAAAACGTGCATCAAAAAACGTGCAACTGCATCAAAATCCGTGCAGCAGCTGAAAATTTGGTTTCCTTAATTGCAAATTTCAGAATCAGTCCATCAATGATTTGATTTTTGCCTAAATTGTTCTACACATTTGTGGACCACATCCTAATGAATATATTGATTGTCTACTTCCTTATTTGATCACTTTAATTGACAATCATATATGACAGTAAACAATGCATAATTAGATTACATATATGCTCAATGTTGGCATTAAATCCAACGAGGTTGGCAATAAATCCAACATTCAGACAGGAGAATCAAACTATGCAGCAGCTTCTAGTGCAAGTGCAGGTTGAATGCATTGCATGATTTGGGCAAGAACAATAGGCACCAGTAAACTACAAAAATCATCTAGTAGTCGCTAACTGGATGTAAAAAAAGAAAAGAAAAGTGAACCGCAGAAACACTGTCATTACTTTAAAATTTGCTTTTATTTACCTTCATCATTTTCCTTTCTTCCTTTTAATTTCTTTTTAAGATTCATTTATTTGTAACTTTTGACACTTTTGGTGTCTTTTTATCAATAGAATCTAGGAGCGTGACCTCGACATTTCTTCTTCTTCAAAAAGAAAAATATAATTATTACTATTCTATTATTCTATAACACTGATTCATCCATTCATACCGGTATTCTAGAATATATATTTTGTTAAACTACTACTCTTCTGATATTATTCCATATGGAATGTAAATATAAAACATGAAATACGATGGTCATGTAAGTTCTTAAATTCTTGCTCACGTCCATACTCCATACATTGAAAATCAGAATAGAGTGATAAATTAAGGCCCACCAGTCGGCCTTAAGTGGGTTCCATTCCTTGATTGGAGTTGGAGCAGCAATAAAAGGTCTAGGGGACACTACCAAAACAAAAGAAAAAAGTAGACTGAGGGAGTCTGCTATCCTTGTCTAAATGGCACGATCGAAACAGACGGTTCAGAAATCAGAATCTTCATATTGCCACACTGCCATTAGGAATTATTATTATTATTAATATTAGGAGTGATTTCATGTATATCCTTCAAAAAACTTTGAAAATTACGTATTCTCCCTCTAAATATCAAGTACTATATATTTTTTTTATAAAGAATAAAATGAGAATATTATAAATATAGAAGCTTTAATAGAAAATACAATAAATTATGTAAATATGTGAGTTTTTGAAATCTAAAAGAGTAAATATAATATTACGAACTTTAGAGGGACAAAACATACTTGTAAAATTCTCT
Organism: Carex pumila; assembly: GCA_033356055.1. NCBI lineage: Eukaryota > Viridiplantae > Streptophyta > Magnoliopsida > Poales > Cyperaceae > Carex > Carex pumila. The sequence continues at coordinate 13,573 of JARJHM010001248.1, read as the reverse complement.
TTATTTTTAATTGTGAGAGGCAAGTCCAAATAGCCACATCAAGATGACACAGGATTCATTCACATTGTTGTTCATTAAGAACTGATCCAAACCGTTTGATGAAAATTTAAAAGGTTTAATATAACTGAAGAAAAGCAAAAATCGACTCACAGACTCGGTACACATTTCATCTCATAAAAAGACATCGATCTACCGAGTCTTAATGTCATGTATATCAGTATACAGTATATAAACGATTTTGTATCCTGAAAAAGAAAAAAAGTAGACTATTTTGGTTTTGTTTGTTAATTCTCAAGTTTGAATATGGAGATTTAAAGGCATTGGTGAATTAAAAGCAATTAAATACCAGCTTTAAATGTCTTTCATTCTTATAGCCAATAATAAGTTTTTTTTTTTCTCTATTACATGGGCCTATCAGGGGTAATGATATTAGAGGAGGGTTCAAAACTTCAAATGCATTCAAATTTTTGTGCATCCAAATGAACTTTATCTTTCAAATCATTTTTCTTTGTTTTCAAAGTTTGAATAGTTCATCCGAACCATTAGATGCGATCTATATATTAATATGTACTTGGAGACCAAATTTTACATTTTTTAGAATTTTTTACTATTTATTAAGCCGCTTGAAAAATTGCTGATTTTATATTTTTTGAACCATTGGATCAGCGATTTTTCAAAGTGGCTTAATAAATAGTAAAAAAATTCCAAAAAATGTAAAATTTGGTCTACAAGCACATCTTAATATATATATATATATATTGCATCTAACGGTTCGGATTGACTATTCAGACTTTGAAAATGGAGAAAAATAATAGGGTGCATTTGAACCCTCCTCATGATATTAACACCACATTTTATTTTATTAACGTTTCATGCTCCAATCGTATCCCAACATCTTAATCTTCGATTTCAAAGTCCAAACAAAAGATCTGAACCACTCAACATAATATCCACATTAAGATGTGCTTAGAGATCAAATTTTATATTTTTTGGAAAAATTTTACTATTTTTTAAGATAGGTACAAATCATTGTTTTTAGATGGCTCACAATTTACTGAAAAACATTAATTTTGTATCTATTTTAAAAAATAGTAAAAAAAATTCTAAAAAAATATAAAATTTGATCTCTAAGCACATTTTAATATGAATATTATGCTGAGTAGTTCAGAACTTTAGAACTTTGAAATTGAAGATAAAGATGTTGAGGTACGATTGAGACATGAAATAATGGGGGTATTTGAGCCCTCCTCTTTTCTTTTTCTGTTTAATTTGAAATGTTATAGGTACTGTAAAATTGATCTCTATTCACAACATGAAAATTTTATATAATTGATTGTTGTTCATATCTAACTCTATTCACAACATGCTTGTAGGGGATTGAAGTCCAGTAATTCAATAATGGTGTTGATAATCAGAACAATTGTTTTTGTGAAGAAAAAGATATTAGAAGCTCAAGGATACGAGATATGAAACTTTGTCTAATGAAATTATTGTTTAATTATTTTAATTTTGTTATAAGACCCTACCATATATATGATAACTAGTACTTTAATTTTCACAAAAAAGTAAACAAACAAGGAAATATAGATAGACATTAATATACCAGATTTTTTTTTTGAAAAGGAAATAATTAGTGAAGGGTAAATTTGTCTAGAATATTAAAATATTTGAATGTGTTGTGTTAATAAAAGAATTAGTGTTGTTAATATCATCACCCGTTATTTTGCTTGTCTCTGCCTGCCTATTTTATTGTAAAATAACTAACTGTTAACTATGATAATTGATACATGACTTTGTTGACAAAGTCAGTTTTCCTTTTGGTGTTGATTGTGTTTTCTTCACGAACCAAAAATGCAACAATGTATTTCTCTATTTGGATATTTGAAGACGACGAGAGTTAATGTTATCAGAATAAATTATAAAAATTGCAATCTTTTTCTACTACTGAACGGGAAATTCAACAATTTACATATTAAATTAAGTTTAAACCGATTTAAACCATCCTTCTCCCTCTCCTTGAAAGAATGTAACAATAATAAAAATAAAAGAAAGAAAATGAAGTAGACTAATTTTTTTAGAGAGAAGAATTAGACTAATTAAGTCCGAACTCCGGTACAAAATTTATAATGAAGTACTGACCATATATTGAGTTCTTTCTATCACTCCAGAGTCAATCATTGTGATCAATTAGAAGTACTTCCAGCACTCAAGAGTCAAAGACTTGTTGGTGTAGTAGGTATTTCTATCACTCAAGAGTCAAAACTTTTTGGTATAGTAGGTATCTCGAAATTATAAGGAAATTGAGCCGACTATACTCAAAATCAAACACTAGAAAAACAGAATGATATGACCCAAATAATTTGAGTTAGGCTTAATCTAAATATGGAATGATTTGAGTTAATTCGATGCAATAATCAAATATAAATCCTATTAGCCTATTTGTTTGTATTCTCTACTAACAGATTTTTCTATAATATAGGATTCTCAATGCTAAAGAATATTTTTTAGTATCTTACTTTAATTTAACAATAATGCATTATCATTGAGTTCAAAATTTAGTTGTTTATATCATTGAGCCACATTTAATACAGCTCAATGGTAATATAAAAAAGATCTCTCGTCACTATGTATTAATTTACAGGGTAATAAAATACAGGAGGTGTCTCATTAAGTGGCTCAACTCTTGTTTTATTTATATATTATAGCTTTGTACTACGCTAGTAAGATGCCTTCCAGCCAATTCTTTTTTTTAAATCACAAAGTGTACACCAATCGATCATTACCGGTATTATTAACGATTATTCTTTTACCGATCTCTTTTAGTATTGGATAAAATATTTGGATATTTTTTAAAAATACAATCAATTTTAATTATTTTAATAAAACAATTACCGAGGCGATTTTGAGGTTTTAAAACCCTAGCTGCTAACAAGCTTCATCTCTGTCTTCACCACCACTCAACCCACTCCCCTCCCTCTGCTACTATTTCCTGCGTCTTCTCGTCTACCCGTCAGAAGAATCAGAGAGAGTTGATGACAATAGCCCTAGTCGTCAACTCTCTCCTTTCCCAACGGTCCACTACCTCACTCAAGGGCGGATGCAGGATTTTCACTAGAGTAGGGCAAGAAATTATCAAATCGGGATTTAAATAGCTAGTCGGGTTCAAACCCATTAGTAATCAAGTGCAAACTTATTAGTAATCAAGTTCAAATCCATTAGATAATCGAGTATTAGAGTTCTACAACCAAGTAATTCAATATTATCATTTACCTATCGCAAAATCAATCTACCAATTATCTAACTCTAAGATCTAAAAATTGAATCTACCAATCAATTAGGATTCAAAAATCAGGGTAGGGCAATTCTCTTTTTCAAGGTAGGGCAAAACAGTAAAATTTAATTCGTGTAAACTAAATATGAATTGTTAGGGTAAGGCGCCTGCCCTGCCCTGTGACATATTGCATCTGCCCCTGACCTCACTCCACCACAACTCTACTGTCACTGCCTCCTAATCCTCCTACATCTTCATTGGGACTGAGAGAGTTGACGACGATAGCCCTAGCCGTCAACCCTCTTATCTCTCGACACACCACCACCCTTTCACATCCTTGCATCTCTCCACTTTATTTCACACATGTCCATCTTCTCCGCTGCACCACCTCTACTCTCTCTACTTTCCGCACTTGACCTCATTGTAAAAATTCAGATCTAGATTTCCTCCTACCCCTTGCCCTTGTTACTCCATCTCTTACCCAGCCTCTAAACCCTAGACTGCTTCCTTCTTCACTTTGTCACCCTTCCTTACCACTAAAACCGCTACATAAAATCTTAGACAGAGCAGGGGAGGTCGAGATCCGTGCTGGCCTCCCTTGCCCGCAAACCAAATCTCAAAAAAGAATGTCTCACTTCTCTCGGCCGTTGGTAAGTTGATGTTGAAAGTCATCTGTGTCTACATTTGATGGAAAATGTTTGTTATTTTTTTTTTTTATGATGTTTGTGTTGTTAGATGTTTAAGTTTAGAAATTGATGTTTTTAGATGTGATGTTGATGTTTAGATGATGTGTTGTGATGCGGATGTTGTTCTGGATGTAGAACAATAGATGTAATTTTTATATTTGATTAATGAAAATATACTTGGTAGCCAATGCCAAGGTTTCAAAAAAAAAAAAAAGAAGCAAAACAAGCACTATTGATTTGGTTTTTATAAAAAAAAAAATAGCTCCACCGATTATAGAGATTGGTGGAGGAATAATTTAAATTTTGTTCTAAGAAATCTGCATTGATTATTTTTACTTAATCTTCCTGCCATTGATATTTAAAATCGGTAGAGCTGTTTTTTAATAAAAATCAATTCATTTTATTAAAATAATTAAAATTGGTTCTATTTAAAAAACTCAAATATTTGTGACCAACGATTCTTGTTAATAGTAGAATTAGTAGATTCGTTTAGTCCATAAGACAATAACTCACCACACCAAGTGGCTTTCGATAGCCGTCACAGAGGATCTGGGCTCCCAGAAAGTAGCAGTGCCCTACAACCTGGATGTACTGGACCCAGTTGCCCATCCCGGTTGCACTTTACGACAACGCAATGTTCCCTATTCACTGCACCGGGATCGAATCATCTGCCCATTTTTTATTCATGCCCATAAGTTAGACTATCTTTTTCTATCATAAGATCAGATGTCATCCGGCTCTCTCATATCCAACAAAATGTAAGAAATCTCAGGCTGCTCCGTCAACTTTAATCAAATAGAGTTGAGTTCGGTTACTGTGCTATCAGTGTCATTCTAGTATATGCTATCAGTTTTAAAATTTATGAAATATGTTTTAACCAACGAATCCAAACTATTTAAATTAATATACTATTTAAATTAATATACTTGAGTAATGTGTTTTGATGCAAAATTTATTAATTTTTTTTAATATTTAGTATCAAGTTAAGCTGTAAAAGTAAAACAAAAAATTAATTCAGATTAATTTATTTTTCATCATTTTTTATTGTTCGAGATCTACTTCTACTAAACATCAGGAACTGAAATCCAGTTAGATGTGAGATATGAACCGTTTATTTTAATTTGGTATGAATTTTATTAAATACTCCATGCAACTAAGGCATTTCTGACTTGAAAATTGCTCTACTGAAATTTTCTCAGATATGTACGATACCAATATCTAAAGGGATACTCACTTCAGACATTAGTCTTGGAGTTTTCCTTGCTCCTAGTTAAGAGCACTCTTTTAACCGGTACGTAGTAAGTGTGATGAACAACTTTTCTATAATTGCCTTAATCTTACATCTCTTTAAATCAATAATTTAAATAGTGTTTATCCCGTCATAGCGGCCGAGTTAAAAAAATTGCGCTATACCCAAATAGCGCACTATAGCAGCGCTATTTGGACATAGCGCCATAGCTTTTATAAAATAAAAACGCTATAACGCCGTTATAGCGCACTATTTAGGACACTGCTTTAAATCAATTCGTATAATATTGTCTTAATGGTTTATTAGTATACAGGATCAAGGGACTCTCATCACTGCTTTTAAGTTAGTAAATTGCTCTCGAGATGGACTATTATGTTTTGAGAAATAAATAAGATGTTTTATTTCTTGCTCATATTTATATTTTCAAAGTTTAAATAGTTGATCCGAACATCAATAATGTTTTTGGAAATCAAATTTTACATTTTTTTAGATTTTTTTTACTATTTTTTTTAGAAATTTGAAAATCATTATTTTTTTTAGTTTTTTTAATTCAATAAAAAACTGTGATTTTTAAAAAATCTAAAAAAATAATCAAAAGTTTCAAAAAAAATATCAAATTTGATCTCGAAACACATATTAATTTAATATAAATATCATGTTGAGAAGTTCGAATTGATTGTTTAAACTTTAAAAATAAACATATGAGCGAGGAAGTAAAATACAATCTTTACATCTCAAAACATGATAACGCATCTCACTGCTCTCTACGAAATAAGATCATGTTCAGCCAGTAGGGGTTTAGTGGGATTTTCAGTGGGCTGTGATTAAATTTTCTATGCGTTCGGTTGTCTGTTTATTTCTCATATTTCTTTCATTTTGATCCCACTTACTCAGTTCCCACGCTAGTTTATTTTGATAGGAAAAAATTTCGGATTTAAGACTTCATTTTCAATTTTTCAATGGCTCTCTCTCCACCACTAACTCTATTTTTCATCACCCAAACACACTAATCTCATTAGGGCTGTACAAAATTGCTTAAACTCGTAACTCACTTATAACTTGCTCGTTAATAGCTCACTTTAACTCGCTCATTTACAACTTAAGTTGGCTGACTCATTTAATAAATGAGCTGAGTTTGAGCTAAGCCCAACTCGCTCATTTATAACTCAACTTATGTACTAAGTTGTATGAAAAATTATTTGATTCTAAGTTGTTGTTTGCTTTGAGTTGATCTATTATTTCTGTGTTAGATTATTTATATTTAGATAAACTATTACTAGGCTATTTCAATTGTTTGTATAGATAAATATATATTAGTGTATAACAAAATCTAAGAACTTGATTGGTTAAATGAGTTATAAATGAGTTGTGAGTCAACTCGAATTGATAACGAGCTGAGTTTGAGTTGGCTCTATAGCTAATTATTATTATCCTAACTTGAATTGACTCGCTCGTTTATTAAATGAGCTGAATTAGAATTGGAAGTAACTCGCTCAAACTCAGTTCATTTACAGCCCTAAATGTCATGCGTTGTTTCTCGAAACATCTCTTTAGTACCTAAATTTGACCCAAAAAAAAAAAAAATTCGGTCAAACAATTTGACAATCAAGAGAAAATTCAATATTATTTAATAATAAAGGTGAAGGTCAATCCCAAAAAAACCAAACAATGCGTCATAATGTTATTATTATTATTCACAAATTAAGTTGGATGCAACATGTATCAATATAATTTTCATAAAAAAGAAAGAAATTACAAAACATGAGATCAAGAAAAATGTACCAATCTCATCAAAACATCTTATTTAATTGTAAAGAATAAAATTTATATTGTATATATTAATAATTAATTATAAAATAATTATTTTAGTACACATGCTACAGTACCGCAATTAGAAGATAATGTATTATAGTCCCCACTCATTATATAGGAGTCTGGCTAGTATAACATCAGTGTCATTTCAGTGTATATAACACCAACTCTAAAACTTATCGAATCAACTTCAAACGGTGAATCCAAACCATTCAAATCAATCTACTTTAATGGTTGTGCGTTACATGCAAAATTTATAATTTTATAAATTTATTTAGTATCAAATCAAGCGGTCAAATATGTGAGTTTTTAAATTAATTTTAATACATTCATTTTTCAACAATTGTACTGCTTTATTTGATACTAAAATAACTTGAAAATATAAAAAAAATGCATGTAGATGTTAGTTTGTAATAATCTAGAAGTCAATAATACGATAATTTATCATAAAGCTTTGTTCATGAATTGGATGATTAATATCATTTTGTTGCCTTGAGTATTATTGCATTTATGGATCATTTCGAGTTCATGACTAAAATTGTGAAACTCCATAATATAGATGATATATACTCTTAAAAGGTCACTAACCAAGGTAATTAGCAGGAACACTAATTACCGCGAAAAGGTTATTATGTGGATTAAAAGATGGTTAAGTTTTACAAACCACCTGACACAAGATGTCATTTTAATCACATAGATACATGTTCTAGGTGTTGGGTTTTGACGGTTCAAACCCATTGATTTAGCTTAACAGCGGAAGTGTGTAAAACAAAAATTTACGGTTAAGTTAAGCTAAAAATTAAACGAGGTATGTCAGGAAACCTTCCAAGGCGGTCCACCTTCAGTATTCCTTCGGCATCAAAACCTCATTTAATTTATTTACAGATCTACTCCATAATTGATTTTCTAAAACATTAAATCTATTTACAAATTAAATAGATTAATATAACAATTTATACCTTGATTCCAAATCTCAGTTGGAATGCAGACCAAGCGAGTAGAGCTTCACCAGGGATGGAATCGACTCGCAGTATCACACGTGTGATACCTCTATTGGTTATCCACCAGGACTAACCGGAGAGCGATTTATTTCTTTTGCCAGAAATACCGTAAACCGCAGAATTCTGCAAAAACACTATTCACCAAAACCGTAACCGAGAAAGAGAGAAAATAGAAACTCGAATCGATCAGACAGATCAGATACGATATATGTGAATTAGTAATTTCTCTCTTCCCTCTCCTCTCCTTTTATAGCAATTTGTGGCGGTTTTGCAAATGATCAAAATGCCCTTGGCATTTAGCATAATTACAAAATTGCCATTAATTGTGGCGGTTTAGAGGTGAACAAATCAAATTAATTTTTGCATCTCATGGCCGACATTGATTTGTTTATATATATATATATTTTGATTATTTTGCTTTGGCCGACATGCAAATTAATTTCATTAATCAAATACAATTGATTGGCCGACATCAAATAAAATTCAATTTCATTAATAAAATACAATTGATTTTATTTGGCCGACATGATCAAGTGATTTCATATATATATATATTTTGTTTTGGATTTTAATTTTAATTTTAATCAAGGGTTTTAATTAATAATAAAATCCAAATCAAATATATATAATTGTTCCAAACAATTATATTTCTCACGGTTCGGTTTCGGTTGTTGTTCGGTAACTTTTATACAACGTACCGTGTACGTTTATAAATTAACCGCTGTTTCTGCTTGTCAATTTTATATGACATTTATAATTTAATTATATCACGTATAATTAATTATAACCATCTTAATATTAATTATAATCAATTTATAATTAATCAGTAAGATTCTCCGAGTAGCTCCTATATGGTGTGACCCAATAGGATCTGTGTTATGTTGGTAAACAGAGTTAAAACTGTTTTAACTTCTGTAATCATGAGCGGCATCTGGCAACACATCATGATCATCCAATTACACAGATGATGCTGTACTGTACAATATCACGATCCAGTAAACAATTTATTTGTGTCAGTTCTTCTGTCTCATAACTATCAGATCAGTTTCAAGGTAGATGTGTGTCATCCTTGGTAACTGTATCTTTTTCTTGATCTTGAGTAGATTATCAAATATAATTACTTTTGTAATTATACCGCATGCAGATAATCTAACTCTACCAAGGGGCCCAGTGATGCTATAGCTCGTATAGAGATACGAGGGACAAATAGTATTCTTGGCAGACTATCACTTCCTCAGCTAAGCTATACATATCGAAATGCTACCGTTATGACTGCTTTTTACGGACAGCGTTAGATAACACTCACACATATATATTTCTTAGTGGGAATGATAAATACCTCATACTGTAGAACTTTGACACTGAATGAAAACATTAATGACACGAACACAATTCTATTCAATGTTTCATTCGGGGTCTGTCAAATACCATGTTCCTAGAACATGTATCTATGTGTTTAAAATGACATCTCGTGTCAGGTGGTTTGTAAAACTTAACCATCTTTTAATCCACATACTAACTTTATAGCGGTAATTAGTGTTCCTGCTAATTACCTTGGTCAGTGACCTTTTAAGAGTATATATCATCTATATTATGGAGTTTCACAATTTCAGTCATGAACTCGAAATGATCCACAAATGCAATAATACACAAGGCAACAAAATGATATATATAAATAAACATTCAATTCATGAACAAAGCTTTATGATTAATTTATCGTATTATTGACTTCTAGATTATTACAAACTAACACTAGGAACATGGAATTTGACAGACCCCGAATGAGACATTAAATAGAATTGTGTTCGTGTCATTAATGTTTCTCATTCAGTGTCACGTTCTAAAGTATGAGGTATTTATCGTTCCCACTAAGAAATATGTATGTGTGATTGCTATCTACCGCTGTCCGTAAAAAGCAGTCATAACGGTAGCATTCCCATATGTATAGCTTAGCTGAGGAAGTGATAGTCTACCAAAAGTACTATTTGTCCCTCGTATCTCTATACGAGCTATAGCATCACTGGGCCCCTTGATAGAGTTAGATTATCTGCTAGCGGTATAATTACAAGAGTAATTATATTTGATAATCTGCTCAAGATCAAGAAAAGATTCAGTTAGCAAGGAAGACACACATCTACCTTGAAACTGATCTTATAGCTATGAGACAGAAGAACAGACACAAGTAAATTGTTTACTGGATCGTGATATTGTACAGTACAGCATCATTTGTGTAATTGGATGGTCATGATGTGTTGCCAGACGCCACCCATGATTATAGAAGTTAAAACAGTTTTAACTCTATTTACCAACATAACACAGATCCTATTGGGTCATACCATATAGGAGCTAATTGGAGAATCTTATTTTGATTGATTATAAATTGGTTATGATCAATGGTAAGATGGTTATAATTAATTATACGTGTTATAATTAAATTATAAATGTTATGTAAAAATAACAAGCAAAAACATTGGTTAATTTATAAACGTGTGTGACACGTTGTATAAAAGTTAACCGGTTAAATTATAAATGTGCAGGACACATTGTATAAATTACCGAAGCAACAACCGCAAGAAAAATATATATAATTATTCAGAATAATTATACGAATATTATTTGTGTTCGGGCCGAGGGCATTCGGATCTTTTCAGATTCGTCCTTATTCGCATGACATGTCATCAATCCTATCCAGATGACACGTCATCGATACCGAAACAAATAACCGCAAGAAAAATATATATATAATTGTTCGGAATAATTATACGAATATTATTTGTCTTCGGGCCGAGGGCATTCGGGTCTTTTCAGATTCGTGCTTATCCGCATTACGTGTCATTGATCCTATCCAGATGACATGTCATCAATCCTATCCACAAGGGCAAAATGGTCATTTCACACCTATGCCACCTTGCATGTGTAGAAACATGGAGAAGAGTGTGGAAGGGTGTGGAAGGGGTATTTTGGTCATTTCACATATAAAAGGATGAGGTGTCAATGGCATACCTTGTAAATAGGCATATGTTGAGGGTATTTCGGTCTTTTGCGAACCTCCTCAAAAGCCTATAAATAGAGAGGTGCATGTAGAGAGAAAAATCACTAATTCACTTGTATCATTTCGTGCAGAATTGAATCGGTTTTTCTCTCTTTCTCGGTTTCTCTCCCAAATAGTGTTTCTGTTGAGAAAAGAAAGTTATACGTAGTTGACGTATAATCTTGCGGGTTGTTGTGGAGTATATTTACGGGATTGATGAATAGTGTTTTACCAAATTTCACGGTATGTCAGTTTTGCTCATTGATAAAACTGAGTAACCAAAAATTCGTGTTTACGGATTTTCGTCTTTTCCCCGTGAATAGTGTTTTTGCAGAATTCTGCGGTTTACGGTATTTCTGGCAGAAGAAATAAACCGCTCTCTGGTTAGTCCTGGTGGATAACCAATAGAGGTATCACACGTGTGATACTCCGAGTCGATTCCTTCCCTGGTGAGGCTCTACTCGCTCGGTCTGCATTCCAACTGTGATTTGGAAACAAGGTATAAATATGTTATATTAATCTATTTAATAGGTAAGTAGATTAAAGTTTTAGAAATCAATTATGGAGTAGATCTGTAAAAGGATTAAATTGGGTTTTGATGCCAAAGGAATACTGAAGATGGACCGCCTTGGAAAGTTTCCTGACATACCCCGTTTAACCCTGAGCTTAAGTTGGCCGTAGAAATTTTTGTTCTACTGTCATTCCGCACCTTAAGCCTAAACGGGTTTTGGTTACCGCGAAACCCCAAAAGTGGTATCCAAAACCCAACAGTAGATGCATCACTTATAAAGTAAATCGATTTGAACGGTTTAGATTAGTCATTTGAAGTATATTTAATCAATTTTGAAGTTAGTTTCATATGATACCAATGTCATACTAGTCAAACTCATTAATGAGTATAGTCTCAATTAATTATTATTCTAAAATCTTAGCAGCATTATTTCTCTATGGTCCCCACTGTTATATAGTTTTCCTTTTACAATCCCACACTCATTCTCGCGCTAACTTTTTTCTAACAAAAATAGTTGACTGTTGTTCGTACAATAATCTTTTACGTCTATTTGACTAATTTGCAAAAACATACAATTATTGAATTTTACGATTTCTTCTATTTTTGAGAACATATAGGTCCAAGAAGAGTAAGAACTGCGATATAATAAGCTTGGACTAAAGAAATCACGAAGACTTTTATCAAGAATACAAATTGTAAAATCAAAAGCTTGGTAAAGTATGTTTGAGGTTGATTAAATTGGGATAAAACGTTATGAATGTTTTCAACACGTTGGTAACGTTTTATAATAATCAGTAGGAACAAACTGATCAAAAGAAGAATCAAGTTATAACGTTATACAAACGTTGTGACGTTTTACAAATGTTGTGACGTTTTACAAACGTTGTAACGATTAATAGCTTTAGAACTGCTGAAGCACAGCTGAACTGTACCAACATGAAACGTTGTAACGTTTATAAAACGTTGCAACGTTTCAGGAATAATTAAGCTTCAAATAACTTCTATTTTGATCAAGTTTTTACAGGTTAAAACGTTGGTAACGTTTTACTAAGCTGTCAGAGATTTAAAACCCTAAAATCGCATTTGAATAAAACGTTGTAACGTTTAATAAAACGTTGGTAACGTTTTATGTCAAACAAATCATTTTTGAGCTGCCACTATAAATAGACTAAAGGGATCACTTTCAAATCCAACCTAGCCGTCCCTAAACTTCAAAAGAGGCGATTTTCTGAGAGCTTGGTTCCACCATTGTTGATTGAGCTTAAAACTTCAATATCTCTCAATCAATCTCAAACAACCTCAAATCCACTTCACTAATCTCTAATTAGATTAGGTTAGAGTGATCTATTGAGTGTTTCTCTTGTTCTTGAGTAGCTTGTGTGACTTCCCTGTTTGTAAGGGCTCGCCGGCTCAAACCTCGAGTTGCTCGTGTGACTTCCCTTGGTTGTAAGGGCTCGCCGGCGCTCATCTCTCATTGGCCGTGACTTCCCATTTTGTAAGGGCTCACGGTTCACAATTGTAATCCTTTCATATTGGGTAATAGAAAGGCGCACCTAGAAAGAGGTTGCGATGCCCCGGAGACGTAGGCCATTGTTTTGCCGAACTCCGTTATCATCCCGCGTGTCAATTTCTCTAAATTCATCTATTTACTTTCAATTGCAATTTATTTTCAGTTTTTATTCAATTAGAGGTGCATTTAGTACAACAAAGTGGTATCAGAGCAAGTTACTCAAATTAAGACATACTTAATTAGAGTTAGATCAACTTGTCAAATGGCACCCTATAGACCCGTGAAGGAACCCCTAATTTTTGGCAATTCGACCAAAAATTTTATGCATTGGAAGAAAACCATGATCAATTATCTAAACATTCTTGAGTTATGGGATGTGGTTAACAAGGGGTATACACCAATATTCACTACCACTACCACCGACATTAAAATCGAGACTCCCGAATCCAAACAAACCAAGAAAGACAATGATCTTGCAATTAATGCCATAATTAACTTGGTT
>JARJHM010001247.1:0-47202 GCA_033356055.1 Carex pumila | reverse complement strand
GTGTGCTTAACATGATAGGTCCATAAGAGAGGACTAAATGTGTCAGGATCATGCACACCATCTGGAAAATCGGCCTGAGATGACGGATCCGCTCTAGTCATATCATCATACAACGATGGGCTCTCTCTAGTCGAATCCACCGAGGATGTGCTCGCTCCACTCGGATCCACAGCATTTGCACCCACTGCAGGCTCAGCTCGTACTCCCCACCATCTAACTCTAGGCATACTACATTTACCAAAAAAATATTAATCAAAACATACAATTTATATAATTTTACATTTTTTGAATTTTTTTTACTATTTCTTTTATATTTATTGAAAATCACTATTTCGGATGGTCGACAATTTTCAGATCAAGTGATTTTCTAAATATCTAAAAAAATTGTGCAAAAATTACAAAAATATACCATTTGGTCTCCAAACACATATTAATATGGAGAACAATATGAACGGTTCGGATCAACCATTAAGATTTTGAAAGCTCGAATATCAAGCCATAGCACGGACCAACCTGTGATATGCATAGTACCATAGACTCACTCTATTAATTATATAATTTATATAAAAATCATTGTTAAATTTTTACTTTTTAAAATAAAAATTATTTTCAAAATTGACAAATAAATAAACTTTACAAAAAAACATAATTAATTTAAAAAAAAAATGCATGTACATGCAATTTAACAAAATTTTGGGTTTACTTTTTTTAGATTTATTGAAAATCATATACATGCAATTTAATTACATGCAATTATTTTGGATTTATTTGTTTTAGATTTATTGAAAATCATATACATGCAATTTAATTACATGCAATTATTTTGGATTTATTTTTTTTAGATTTATTGAAAATCATATACATGCAATTTAATTACATGCAATTATTTTGGGTTTACTGTTTTTAGATTTATTGAAAATCATATACATGCAATTTAATTACATGCAATTATTTTGGGTTTACTTTTTTTAGATTTATTGAAAATCATATACATGCAATTATTTTGGGTTTACTTTTTTTATATTTATTGAAAATCATATACATGCAATTTAATTACATGCAATTATTTTGGGTTTACTTTTTTTAGATTTATTGAAAATCATATACATGCAATTTACAATAAAAAAATATATATGTCATCTTTAAATAAATATTGATATACTTCAAAATAATTAGTTTTAGTTCAAATTATTTTGTATTGGTATACATGTTTTTCATGAACTATCGCAAAAATAATTTTCAAAAAATAAATATGCATATTTTTAAATCATAAGCCCTAAACCCTAAATTCTTAAACAATTCAACTATTTGAACCATAAATTCTAATTCTAAATTGAACCGTAAACCCTAAATTTTTAAGTAATTCACAATTCACAACCATAAACCGTAAATTTAACTATAAACCCTAAATTTATAAGTAATTCACAAACATAAACCATAAATTTAACTATAAACCCTAAATTTTAAGAAAATTCACAATTCACAACTATAAACCCTAAATTGAACCATATGATATTCAGGCAATTTTACCATAAATCATAATCCTAAATTCGAGCAATTGAACCAATTCAAGCAATTCAAGCATTCAATTCAAGCAATCAAGCAATTCAACCATCTAATTCAACCATCCAACTCACTTTTCGGTTGCCACAATTCAAGCATCCAATCCAACCAATTCGACCAATTCAATCAATTCAACTAATTACTCACATTTAACCCTAAACATCGAATCTAACCAAACCGAATTACATTACACCATTTAATCACATTTAATCCAAACCCTAAACCCTAAACCCTAATCGAATAAAAAAAAAGATAACTCACTTTTCGATTGCCACAATTTAAGCATCCAATTGAATCAATTTGATCAATTACTCATATTTAACCCTAAATATCGAATCGAACCAAACCGAATCACATTACACCATTTAATCACATTTAACCCAAACCCTAAACCTTAATCGAATAAAAAAAAAAACTCACTTGTTCAATTGAGAGAGAAGCGAATCGAGGCGAGGCAGTGACGAGCGTGGTGCGAGGCAGAGAGGAAGCAAGATCCAGCAGGGTTTCTTCTTCTTCTTTTTTCACTTTTTTTTTCTGTTTTTTTATGGTTTGGGTGAAGGCAAAGAGGGGAAGAAGGTGCTGCTGGCTCACGGGTATAACATGGGTAGTGAGGCCCCTCAACGTGGGGCGCTTCACTCAGCGTTTGGGCCGCCTCAACCCGGGGTGCTTCACTCAGTATTTGGGCCGCCTCAATCCGGGGCGCCTCATGTGTTGTATGGGCCGCCCTTTCTTATGGCGCCTCATTTGGGTTTTTGAGCCGCCCTAGGCCCAGGCGGTCAAGATATATTTTAAAAAAAATTAGGAACAGGGGCATTTGTAAATTTTTTTTTTTTTAGGGATATTAATAAAAATGGGCGTGGATACGACTTAGGTCTACTTTATTATCAATATTTAGTTATTTACCTAAAGATTGGTTAGTACAAATTGAATACAAAATATCAAAATGACTATTAGATTTCAAAAAAAAAAAAAATCGAAATGAGGGATCAATAAATACTTCTAAAGGATATTTATGGAACTGATTCTTTATGATAATTAAAATTTTAGAAAACTTGAGGTCACATTTAGGAGAGTTCCTAATATCAACTTCATCAATCTTATTCAGTGGTCTTTTCTTTTGTCTCCGTGCACAAAAATCAAGTTAGCTCAACAGCAATCATCCAATAAATCGCTTGCTACGTCATGTGACAAATGCAGACACATTATAAGCTCTTATAAGGGGTAAAATGCAAAAATGTTTTGGAATACGAATCCGGGGTCAGGATGTGGGCCCCGGAAACCAATTCAAGAGGCTCGTTCAAAGTTATGCTTAAATATATTTTCACAATCTCAACGCAAATCAGATCGAATGAGATTTTGTCTAAAGCCCTTCCGAAGGGAGCCATCTTATTCAGACGGTCTGACCCGTATCAGCTCTAATTTTCAAAAAATATTTTGGAACACAAATGTGGGGTCAAGACACAGGATGTGGGTCCCGTAAACCGCAAAAAGTAGAGCCATCTAACTCGGACCCGCACCAGCTCTCTTTTTTCAAGTGGGCGAATGCTATTCCATCCCGCGGGTTAGGTCCACCTTATTCTTGATTCTTTGTGGCGATTCGTACCATTCAGTACAAGATGGGTAGGTGGTCCCCATGGATTTGTCACTTGATTCTGTGATTCGTTACATGAACTGATTCTGTGTTTTTGCTCACAGGAGATTGAAATGTGTCTCGAGTTCCCGTTTGATGTTTCTTACCATTTACTCTCTCGCTGATCGCTATCTTCTTCGTATATATTCCTGATGAAGGCCAAAGCATCTCTCTCGGTCTCTGGCATCCATCAATTCGTCGTTGGCTCTTAATTGAAATCCATTCAATTGAGTCCTCTCTCTGTCTTTAATCCATGTGCTCTCTCTTCATAGATATCTGAGAAGGCCTGAAGTTGTTGATTTCAAGCTTAGGAGGAGGAGTTTGTGTAAGTAGAAGGGGTCTTTCGTATCAAAAATTGGATCTTTGAGCAGGTTTCTTTCCTCTTTTTGAGCAGTTTCCTCTTTGTTGCTTTATTGGGTTCTTCTTCTTTTTTCCCCAGAAATACCTTGCATAGGGATTGATGATTTATTGATTTACGATTTAATGTTCTAGGTTATTACATTTGTTAAGAACAAAGGATCTATATGGTATGGTTGTCATTATATTTAAAGAAGTTGGTTACCAGTGAACAATTTTATACTGGTTTCTCTAGCTTGATGTGTACAAAAGGTTGTAGCAGTTACTTGGTTTGGTTGGGGGGTGGGGGGTAAAATTGTCAATTTTAGAGATTAGCAAATGAGGGAACTTGTTATGAATTTTAGATTTAACAGAACCTGCCTGATTAGAGAAAAAGAAAGCTTTGGAATCTATTTATGGTACATTTGCAATGGTGTAGTTACAAGTTTCTTTCTGAGCTGTTGAAAGAGTTGTAGCACAGAGATAAAATTCAGACTGGTCCCTGAACTTTGCAAAAACACCAAATAGGTCCTGGATTATTTTGGAAACATCAAGTCATTAACCCATGCCTCTTCTCATCATAACAGCCTCTCTCTAAATGAAACAATGAATCCACTTTTCTTTACTCTCTACTGTTCCAAATCCATGGTCCTTCCTTTTTAAATTGAACCCAAGCAAACTGGGTCTATGTAGGGGTGGAGCCAGACTTCCAAATTATGGGGGTCAAGCGTGAATGGAGATCAATTATATAAAATATTCATGCGTGAATGGGGGCCAATTTTACAGTATCCATAATATTTTACTTGAAAATGTATAGAAAATTATGTATAACTATATAAATTTTAAAATAAATAGGGGTCTTGAACCTCAATCTGCCTCTGGGTCCATGTGGCCATGCTAGAAAATGAAGTTGTTTATCTTTTATTAAAGTTCACTGATCACATTGGTCCTTTTGGTAAAGTGAAGGACCGATACACAAACTTTGCTAAACAGAAAAGGACAGTTAATAGCTTGCCTAATGCCTACTTTATTATATTTTTTCCCCCTCTCTTTTTATAGTGCTTGTTGACTTGTTGTATGGATGACTGAAGTAACCTTGAACTATTTTTTTTTAAACAGATATAAAAGTAAGTATATAGTTAGTGCAGACAAAGCGTGTATTAGATGGAGAGTGATGCAAATGAGTCAGCAAATGGGACACAAAGTAATCCTGATATAAAGGTTAGAACAACTTTTATTATATTACCTTTCAAAAAAAATACAAAACAACTTTCATGATATTATGCATTCTTTTTCTGATATGATGTCACCTATCACGACTTACCCAATTTTCTCGCAAATCATCATAGGTTAATGGGTCGATGTGCACAGTATTGAGAGATGTTTTGGATAAAGTCACAGGGATTCTACCTGCAATTGAGTCTGCCCGGCCTGGTAGTAGAGTAGGCATACAAGAGCTATGTTCTATAAACAATCAGGTGGACAAAGGCAAGCATATTATCCAGCAGTGCATGGAGTCCAGCAAACTATACATGGTAATTCTATTTAGTTCAAGAAATTACACAAGTGGTTCATAATATGTTACACATTCCTGTTCTGGTCCCTGCTGTTAGAAAGATCCCATGTCTTTCTTAACAAAATTTGATCATCTCCATTTGGTATCATCATTAATTTTGTTATCCAAAACATTGATGTTGAACAACTCTTAGTTGGATGTCTCTCAGTAAAAGTTCAGTTATACCATGGTAGTGTACTGGATTTCAATTTGCTTTCAGACTGGAAGATTTATAGAGAACGCTAGATTAGAATGTAAATAAATCAAAAACTAAAACGGGAAACACTTTATACATAGTTTAAGCTGTAACAGGGTTCCTGTAACCACCTAGCGCTTATCCTATCTCAGTTGAGCATAATTTCATCCAAAATCCTAAGGAGTATAAAAAAGTTGGCAGTACACAGATGGTTTTTAACCTGAACTGTTCGATTCCGACAAGAAAATTAATGGAAAGGATTGCAAATTTCTTTTATCTTACACAACCAGATTTGCATTATGCCCTTGAGCACTCTGTCCTTCTGAGAATATTTTTCGTTGATCTTGCCTTTTACATCTGATTTATGGCTCTTGTACATATAGGCTATAACTGCTGAGACAACTTTACTGAGGTGCCAGAAAATAACAAGCTCCTTGTCTCAGAGCTTATGTATTATCCAAACCATGGTGCAACCTCTCCTTGAAACTAAGGTATTTGAAGTTTTCTCAGTTCTTCTCTTATTATTACTTATAAGGTGAAATTGTCCAGGATACCCTTCAATAGTTCATTATCTCTGTACTTTTCTCTAAAAAAAGAAACTATCCTACGTGCGTCGCCTAAAATCAAGATTCTTTTAAGATTTCCCTTAGGGTTAAATGCCTTTACAAGATTAATTTGATATATAATCATTTTTATAAGATAAACCATCTTTTTTACAATTCTTATGCTGGTTGTTGTCATATTACTGTAATTACAATTCTCTATTCCATATCCATTATGTTTTGGTTAGAGGGAATATAGTTCAGCTCACTGGAATCGACGGATGATACATATCGTGCCTTCTGTTTCAGTTATACTACTTTTGTCTATAATTTAGTCATTATCATATGCTACATAAAAAAGAGCAAATTACTCCTAGCTGTTTCAGGCATTTGTAAATGGGTATATATATATATTCAGTTGATGGGAACATAGATTATGAATTCCACTTTAGTTATACTACTTCTGTAACGGGTATATATATTCAATTAATGGGAATTTAGATCATGCATTCTGTTTTGCCTGTACTACTTCTGAATATAATTTTATCTGCGTAGTACATTGATATTTTGAGGGGCAACCATGGAACTTCCGAAATTTTTGAGGGCAAACTGGAAACCTTTTTTTTTTTTTTTTTTAATAACAAATGGTGTAAGTTTAACTGGTTGGTTCCTGGAGGGCTAGCAAACAAAGGCAATAGCTGTACTCTTCACTTCTCTAGATTAATTTGACTTTATTATTTATTAATTATTCGTTTTATTTGATGCACTGAACAGATTGTTGAGGTCATAGATCACATAAATGATGCAAATTTCAGCATTGATCCATCAGATGAGGAGGCTAGGAAATCTCTCTTTGAGCTATTAAAACAAGCTGACAGTCCTGAAGAACTTGAATTCTCAACCTTCGAGTTTGTAGCCTCTAAACTAAGCCTTACAACCCCCAAATCTATTTTAATTGAAAGGAGGGCAATTCAAAAGTTGCTCAAAAATGTCGATGGTGACAAGGATTCCAAGAAACATGGGGTGCTTATGTACTTACTAAACCTTGTGAAGAAATATGGGAAAAGCGCCAAAGAAAACATTAACCCGAATCCCATCAGACCTGATCTGAAATCCCACAAGCCCCTTAAACAAGAAGATGTTAGTACTTTTATTGTTTCGCCTCCTATGGAATTTCTGTGCCCAATTTCTTCTGAATTAATGCTTGATCCAGTGATCATTTCTTCGGGACAAACTTATGAGAGAAAGAATATTGAGAATTGGTTTGAACAGGGTAATGACACGTGTCCTAGAACTAAAATCAAGTTGGACAATTTTGCGATTATACCAAACAATGCCATGAAGGACCTTATTGAAGGTTGGCACAGGGACCACTGCATGAAATCAAGTCAACCAGATGAGGTTCAGTCAGCAAAGGTCAAATCAGTGATTTCTGAAGAAAAAAAGGGGTTAGGATCTGAAAGCGGATCCTTTTCTATGTCAGAAACCCTGCAGCAGAGTCAATACTCAATCACAAGCTTGAAAGATTTTTCTACCCCTACTATTCGCAACAAAGTCAGAAATTTACCTTTTCAATTCGACCATAGCAATACATCCATTGCTTCCACGGATTCAAGCTTCATCTCTGACTCATCTCGTGTTTTCAAAGGGGCAGAGGGGCTCAGCGGTACATTGTATGAATTATTTCCTTGGAATTGTGATTTCCAAAATCATGGTTCTTTTTGCAAATTCAATAGGGAAATGTTTTCAAGGTTCTTTTTGGGTCTATCACAACTTGAACTGGAGGTACAAACAAAAGCAGTGGAAGATTTCAAAATTGTTTTGAAAGGAGATGAGGAGACTATTTATTCCATGGTTTCAAATGGATTTGTGGAGGAATTAATTGCAAATTTGAGAAGTTGCTATGAACGATGTGATTTGGAGGCACAGAGAACTGGTTTGCAGTTGCTCCTTGCTTTCTTTAGCAATAGCAGGTAACCTTTTTCTCCTTGCCATGCAGTATATTTTATTATCTGTTATTTTAGGAAGGAAAAAGATAAAACTTAACTGGCATCAACCAAAAGTATAGTTGTTTATTTCTTAGTGGCACCTATCAGAAAGCTGAGATTTGGTTCAACCTATAACTTGGTCATGTAATTGCCACAATAACTTTTAACTTTTGGCTTTATGAAGTTCCACATTGTTAACATACCAATACAAAAATGCAATTGAGCAATTTTGAAATCTTCCACTGTTCTTGTTCGTACCTCCAATTCAAGTTGTGATAGATCAAAAAAATACTTTGAAAATTTCCCTATTGAATTTACAAAAAGAACCGTGATTTTGAAATCACAATTCTAAGGAAATAATTCATACAATGTGCCGCTGAGCCCCTCTGCCCCTTTGAAAACAGTTTCATTTAAATTGATTTCCTCTTTTGTTGAAATACAGGTTTCAGATGCCACACTTAAATGAAGACTCGTTAGATCTCTTCTCATCACTTCTAGAAACAAAAGCAAAGCATGAAGTTCTACTGGTCCTAGATAAATTAACCGAAGAATCTGCTTATGTATCCAGAATTACTGAATCAGGTCTTATTCTCTCAATATTACAATTCGTTCAAACCGAGGAAGATGCTGAGTGTCTTGATCTAGCTTTGAAAATCCTAAACAAAATTCTTACCCAGTACAGAGATTTGGTATCTCATGTTGTCACAGCTGAATTCATTTCTAAAATAGCCTCTTTATTCGATGAAGAAAGACTTGCTAAATATTGCCTAAAACTGATGAGCAGCTTGAGTTGCATGGAAGATACCTTAAAATTGATCACCGCAACTGAAGGGTGTCTCGCATCAATTTCTGAGTTCCTTGATGCTGGGACCCACCAAGAACAAGACTATGCATTGGCCATACTCCTCTCTCTATGTTCAGGTAGCTTTGAAAATTGTTTGCTTCTGATGAAAGAAGGTGTGATACCAGCCTTGGTCGACATTTCAGTAAATGGAAGTCAAGAGGGGCAAGGAAATGCGAAAAAGTTGCTCTGCCTATTGAGGGATTTGAGGCACAATGAACATCTTAATGGATCGAGCTCAGGTTCAGATTCACCAACAGGATCTGTTTCAGTAAACATAGCAGATTCAAATTTAGAAGATGCCATAATTGAGGAGATGCCGATTTCGAGACCTCCATTAGGTTTTTTTGCAAGAAAGATCAAGCTTTTCTCTAAAACTTGATGACAAGGAGTAGTTAGATAACAAAAATTCTTGTATGTTAGTTTAGGTTAGCAGATTGACTGATAGAAATACTTAGTGAGATGATTTTCTTTCATCCACATGTATTTCGATTAGGTGGGATTAGTGTAGATATATAGTGGGATTTCATTTTTTTCTTATATTTCTTAACATTGGTTGTGAGTGTATGTATTTCGATGTAAATTGGGTTTCTTTTAAGGATTACACCTGGGTTTGTATATTGCTTTTTGAAAGTTCTCTTGTGGGAAAGAGAACAATTTCCTTTGGAATTTTTCAATCCAATTGACCTATTTTTGTTGGGTTGTTTTTGTTATGATCTTGGAAAAGGTGGCAACTAAGTCAATCGAGAATTTGAGATGAAATTGAATGACATCAATGTGGAATTTTCTTTGACATTCATCAATCGTCTTCTCTTATTTGTAAGCTTGACCTCAGTTTATATTAAAATCTTTAAGAAAAATATCAGCTAACGAACTTTAACTGAACATTTATCTCATTCTCTCCAGTATATTCCATTACCGGGTAATCCAGTTATCTCTCTTGGTCCCCCTCGTCAGGTTGGGGATGCTCTTTTAATTATGTGGGTTCTATGTATCCGTCAGTAGGGGTGTCAATGGTACCTTTTTAGCCGTTTACCCGATCCGTATCGTATTCGATAAGACGGGTATGGGTAATTTTTTTTTTTCGTTAGCTTATTGGGTATGGGTATGGGTAAGAATTTTTTTTCGTTAAATAAATGGGTAAGGGTATGGTAATGACTATTTCGTACCCGTTATCCTATAGGGTAATTATAAAATTCAAATATATATTCAATTCAATTTTCAACCCACTTAAATGTATATTTAATTCAATTTCCAACCCACTTAAATATATATTTGTGTTTTTAAATTTTATTTTTTATAAAAAATAATTTAGTTGGAATTGATTGCACATCTATTTTATTTTTTATTAGAAATGCAATTATATATGTGTTAAAATGAATGAGTTTTTGATGTTTAATTTGTAAATATAATAAAACTAATTATTATACTAGTATTATCCGTTATTTACCTGCTACCGTTTCGTTACCCGATAATATTAACGGGTAAGGGTAGAGTAGGGTAAAATCAATTTTTAATGGATATGGGTAGGGTATGGGTAAGGTCAATTTTAATGGGTATGGGTATGAAAATGTCTCCACCCGACCCGTACCGTACCCATTGACACCCCTATCCGTCAGCGTGTAAATTTCTATGGCGTGACCTCCAGTGCATTTTTAACTGGAGTCTCTAACTCTACCCGGTGGTTGCTCATTGACGTTCTTATCAACTCTGACAATACTTACGAATTCACATCCTCTCTAATACCTGATAAGAGAATCTTTTACAATTATTAGATCTGAACTGTTTTTTTTAACTTGGCACGAATCTCAAAGTCCAAAAATATGGTGACCCAAATTCCAAATCAGATGAAATTTAATCTCAAACCGTAAGATGAGATTTGATCCTCTGCAATACCTGAGAGGATACATATTCTTCAAACATTCCCTCAACATTCTGAATTCAGATTCAGTGCAAAAGCAATTGAATTGGATGACTGAACCTCATCTGAATAGGCAGAACATATAGCCTGTTCGTACTTGTGTTTTTTTTTAAATGAATCAAAGTTGAAAAATCTATATCAAATAATTATTTTCAATACTATATTTTTACAAGTTCTTAATATCAATCAAAATAAAGTGAAAATGCCGTAATCTCTTACATGTTTGCTGAAAAACTGACGTAGAACATATCTAATATTTTATTTTAATATTTTAAGTTCTAGTTTTTTTAATTATTGAACTCTTTTCATATTAAGTACAAATATCATATGCAAAAAATAAATATTGCAAAGAAAAAAAAAGTACGATTATGTGCAATACATTTTTCGTTGGATGAATACTAATATGAAGATTAGTAGTGAAATAATAGCTATCGTGATTATAATGAATAAATTTCAAAACTCGAACATACTTCTATCAATTTTTTTATGCATCCGAATGATTATTTATTCTATAACTTCTCTATATGTTTCTATGTCGAAATTTTTATTTATGCCCTAAAATAAAATAAAAAATAAATCAAATCATCCCAGATTCTAGAGAATTCGAGAAATACTCAGGTTGCTAAACCGTTCGGTGAATCTCAAAGACTGGAGGTCGCCATATGTCCGTGTGGCTCTAGTCTATAGGCCTCCAAATAATTCTGTGGCCCTATTTGTTTTTTAATAATTTCAATTCTTATACAAAATGGTTTTGCGGCACAGAGAACAAAAATTCTTAATATTTGTGCCAATTATGGAGAATTGGTTTTCAAACAAACTCTGTGCCATTTACAAAAAAAAAATAATAATAATGGAGCTACAAAATCATTTGGAGACCTCTAGACTGGAGCCGTAGGGGCATATGGCGGTCCTCAGTCTTTAGGGCCACATGCATAACGGTTTGGCGGTCTGAGTATTTCTCGAATTCTCTAGAATCTGAGGTGATTTACTTTATTTTTTTGTAATTAGGCTATAAATAAAAATTTCGGGTTTCTATGCTCATCAGATTTTGATTCTTATGTTTATAAAATTTCATCACGCATAATCTTACAAGCTGTCAAACATGCTTTAATTAATATGTTACACTAAAAAGATTTTGTGTTTGTTTTAAGAAAAAAATATTTATGCGTGAATAAAGTTAGAGTGTGTTATGCACTTATACTTAATAAGAAAACTTGATGAGCTTAATTCCAAAATATATCGAATTGGTCTCAAACAACAAATATAAATTGTTAAAACTTATATATTTCACCAGTGATGCATGTACATACAAACTTTTAAACATTTCAAATTCATTTAGTACAAAATCAAGCCCTCAAATTAACAATAATAAAAAATGAATGCATTATCTATCACAACTTATATCACAAATGCGTGTTTAGCTATTGCTTTATTCCAATTTGTACTTTCCATTTTTTTTAGTCATGATGGGTTGTTGTTAGAGAGGTGGATTTTATAATTTGACAGTATTATTTGAAACTTTTTTCCAGTTAGTCTGGATAAAGTAATTGATTCCACAAACAGGCTCCTTATTGAAGGGGGGTAAAGGCTAATTAATGGGTATATATATAAAGGAATAATATATACAGGCTAACTACTTGATTTTCCACAGATTGATAGTTTGTTGCCTTCTGGTAAAGTAGGTGTGCATGGCTGGAACATTTGAAATTTGATACTCTATCTCTTGTGTGTGTGTGTGTGTGTGTGTGTGTGTTGCTGCTCTCAAGTTCTACTCTCATGGTTTCTAATAGTACTGATTTTCTAGATGTAATTTTGTTGAACCATTTAATTAATATTGGCTCTATTGTGTTCTTTTACTTGTGTTAATCAAATTGCTGCATAGAGGATAGGAATATATATTGTGTGTCCAATTAGATTTGAACACATCAATAATGGAAGGAATAAATTAAAAACAAAAAAGAGAGAGAGAAGGCAATTGCTTTAGTTGAAGATCCATGACAAGGACAACAAAAGGGGAAGTGATTTGTGATCATGCAACCAAATCATGTTAAAGATGCCATGCATTGTATTTTATCACACTGCTGTTCTTTCAAATCTAGCTAGTCATTCAATGTATCCATATTTCTGCTTTCTAACATCTAATTATTAAAAGACACTTTTCTTTTGTCAATTTCAAGGTAAAATGAAATTAAACCTTCAACTCTAAATAATAATAATAATAATAATCATCATCATCACAATTATTATTACTATCATTACCATTATCATTATTATTATATTTATATATTTTATAGATAAAATGTGACATGTGATATGTTGCCCATATTTTTGAAATACTGTTTGGTACACCAGCAAAGATCCGGTATGCCACCAATTCCATTTTTTAACATAAAAAAGACAGGAAAAGAACAAAGGAAAGGACCACTACCTCTACATACTATTACTATACCAATCATGCAAGCAATGCATGTAGCATGCAATCAAAGTAGTGGATGGATGGATTCTGTTGCCATAGCAGGTACTGGTTCCACTTGATAGAGACCTCTTTTAATGTACATATCTTAATTTGTCCCCAGTAAAGATTGGCTTTCAGTTTGACCAACATTGACTTCAAATTTTTTATTTTTCAGATCAGAATTTCACAGGATGGTCTCTGCCTCTCTGCAAAATTGTTACTGTTTATTCAAGATATCCGGAAAAAAAAAATAGAATAAAATATTGGATCCAAGAAATCCATACAAGGAGTCTGACAAAAGCTAGAGGATGCCTAAAAGCTGCTACATTGTATAAATGAAATTAGAGTGGGGTTAAAATGCACCCTTCTTTTTGTACTCTAAACGTGCACCCTCTTTTCGTTTCTTCATTTTTAAAACTCAAATAGTTGATTTGAATCTACCAACGTGTTTTACATATTAAAATGTGCTTGGAGACCAAATTTTACATTTTTTGAAAATTTTTTACTATTTTTTCAGAATTTTTGAAAATCATCACTGTGCTGAATTTTTTATTATTGTTAAGTTCAATAAAAAATTCTGAAAAAATAGTAAAAAATTTCCAAAAAATGTAAAATTTGGTCTCCAAGTACATTTTAATATGTAGAACACGTTGGTAGATTCAAATCAATTATTTAAACTTTAAAAATGAAGAAACGAGGAGAGGGTTCACGTTTGGAGCACAAAAAGGAGGGTGCATTTTAACCCCACTCATGAAATTAATCATTTCAATTATCTCTTGGTAGGCCAAAAAGGAGAGAGAATTTTTTTTTCTTGCTTTCCTTGTTGGGAAAGTCTGAAGCTCATCTAAAGCACTCTTTGATCTCTTCTTTTGAAAGTATTCAAAAGTAGATGAAAAACGATGAATTAATGATGGATGTAATTTTATATTTTATTTAATAAAAAATATATTTAACAGCTACTGTCAAGATTTAAAATATAAATATATATATATATATATATATTCAAAAGTAAATGGTCAGATACACTTGCTTATAAGTTTATTCCAAAAAAAAAATGCACCACATTTTTTTAAACTTCGCAAAGGTTGCAAAGTTGTGAATGAAATCTAACTCTCGACCTATAGATAATCAACAATCTTAGAAATTGAAGGGAATTGAAGGAGATTTTTTTTTTTATGAACTGTGCTACCTCCTCATTTTCAAAATATACAAATTTTTCATAATTAAAGGGAATCCTATATTTTGAAATTTATATCAGATTAAACAAGACGACTCAAACCCTTGATTTCTGATCACAAATAACAATTTGTGGAAAACTATTTAAGTTGACAATGTTGACAATTTCCTTAAAATAAAATTTTGATGTATGTTTTATGGTTGCTTAATGTTTTGAATTATGAAGAATGTGAAGGATTTCATGATGCGGCAAGGCAATAAATTTAAAAATGTTAACCTTCTTACAAGCATCTACGGTTCTACTTTATTATGCTA
This sequence comes from Carex pumila, assembly GCA_033356055.1. Taxonomy (NCBI): domain Eukaryota; kingdom Viridiplantae; phylum Streptophyta; class Magnoliopsida; order Poales; family Cyperaceae; genus Carex; species Carex pumila. The sequence continues at coordinate 32,684 of JARJHM010001247.1, read as the reverse complement.
ATTCTATTAAAACAATTCAAATGTATGCAAATGAATATCTACTCATTCATTAATCACAAATTTATTTACTAAATGTGATTTGGATATACATCTACAAAATGTCAATTTGGTAAATAGAGAGAAGTCGAATTCTCTTCTAGATCTCTTGAATACCTTCGTTTATCGAAACGGTCTTCTAGTGTTCACCTTGAACTAAACAAGGATTAGAAAGACCTTGTTAGATATCTTAATCTAATATAAGCTTAGAACTTAGTTAATAACTCTTCTTGTTCTTCTAATAATTTCTCACTAGAGAAACCAATAATATGAGAGGAAGAGGGATGGCGGCTAGGAGGGAGAGGAAGAGAAGGAAATAAATTTTTAGAAAATTTCTTGCATACTTAATGCCTTCTCTACCTCTTCTTATATACAAATATACTATGGTTTCCATTATATAACATTCCTAGTATAATTCTCCTTATTAAAAAAACTAACCTTAGCCGCTGCTACAGTGCGCGCTACAGTACTGCTACAGTACCAGCCTCAACTCATATTCATTTTGGGTTTTAATAAACTTATGTTATAACAATGTTTTGCACATTATTAATTATGTGTCATGTATATTATAATATATAATATGCATTATATTATATCAAATAATATACATGCACACTTCTCATAAATTTATCTTCGTTCTAAGCAGTCATGATATTTATTTATCACATATATATTATTTCATGTCATATGAAACAATATACATCATATAAATAAAATATCCTTCTTGTTTCTCATTCAGTTGGTGTGATCTATATGGAGGATCTGTGTTATGTTGGTAATGGCATAAAACATTTTATTACCATAAACTATAAACAGTATTCTAGTTATACATTATAGTTACCCAAATAACATAGATGTAAAGTATCATTTTTTTACAATACATGATCATTTAAAGTAATGTTACAAATAACATTATTTGTGTCTATTCCTTGCCACATGATATTATGAATAATATACAAAGTCAAACTGTGTCATCTTTGTATTATATTTGTTTCTTGGTCTCTTAAGTAAATTATAAATATATAACTGCATTTCAGTTATATTGCATGCATTATAATTCTACTTTACCAAAGGGACCCACAAAATATCATCACTCATTATAATTGAGGGGCAATGATACTATTGACATATAACTTTCTCCCGCACAAGTTATATACAAATAACTAATATTTTTATCACCAGTTATGATAAGCAGCTTTTAATACTAATTATATTATTATTAAACGATAAGCCTTTATCAATATTTATAGAACTACAATATACTTTAATCAACATGACAAACTTATCATGGTATATTAGTGTTCCATACTAATAACCAAGTTTGTGAATATTTTAAAGATTTATGTTTGTCATCATATAGAGTTCTATGGTTCAAGACTAAGAGCATCTTCTTGAATACTTCTAAAAATAAACATAAATTTTATAGAACAAAATGCATATAACATCCAATTCATAAACACAACATATAAAAGTAATCAACATAAGATAACTTTTAGAACACAAAACTAACAGAATGTCCATATAATATAATTATGAGAAGAAAAAAAAATATGTGCAAGTAATTTTTATCATCTGATAAAATATAGAATGTTTATTTTTCTTTTAAATAAGTTTTTTATTTTTAGTAGGAAATTTTCACTAATAAATTAATATGGATGGTATCCAAATTATTATTATTTTTATACATTTTTTTATATTTTTGTCAATAACATAACATATCCATCTATTCAAATAAATATAAACCATCCAACAAAATGTAGTGCATTAGAGTCATTTTCCTAAAATATTTAAAGATCATTGAAAATATTTAAAAATTGACAGATAAGTTACTTACAAATTCAACAATACACTACCTTTTTTTTTCTTGGCCTGCCCTTTTTTTGGCTTCGAAACAATTCTCAATTGATTTTTTTACTAAGATTATAAATAATTTAATTCTCAAGAGACCATCTCAAATATAAAAGTTTATGGAGATGGAAAGTGTAGGGTCAAGGTAGAGCATTGTACTGTTTTCACGTGAATATATCATTGGCTATGCAAATGTTTAGCAGTATAATAATAATAATTAAATATACTATAAAGATGTTCTTTTCCAACTTATTTTGTTGCTCAGGTGCTTTTCCCGCATAAAGTAAGATATATTGATATCCTGCTTAAACTTTTTGTTTTTTTAATAACACAAGATAGAGTAGAACTAGGGTGCTCTTAAGCTCATCAAAGTTTTGGTGAGCTTAACTTTAAAACTCATAAAATCGATTTCAAATGACGAATTTGAACCGTTGAAATCCGCCTACCTTATGTATGATGCATCTACATATCAAATTTTTAAACATTCGAATTAATTTAGTATAAAGTCAAACGGTCAAAAAACGTTCAAAAATGAATGCACTAAAATTAATTTATTAACCTTCTAATTTGACCGCTTGACTTTATACTAAATTAATTCAAATGTTTAAAAATTTGATATGTAGATGCATCACACGTAAGGTAGGCGGAATTCAACGGTTCAAATTCGTCATTTGAAATCGATTTTATGAGTTTTAAATTTAAGTTCACCAAAAGTTTGATGAGCTTAAGAGCATCCTAGTTCTACTCCACAAGATATCTTTGAGTTCGCAGTCCTGCTGTTAAGGGCAATTTTAGCTTATATCTAATTATGTATATTTATTTAATATTTTCAATGTTTTTTGTTTAAACTAGAAAACTAAAGTTATGGAATTTTCTCATTATCTAATTATGGACTTTTTTATTTAATATTTTCTGTGTGAAAGATGTGAATTAAATCCGACTGGAGGATATCTTATAGATATTAACTTGATTCCAAACTGATCTCATAAAATTAAGTTTCGTATAAATTGGACCAACTCGAAACTCTTTTATCCTTTCATCAAAAAAAATAAAAATTATGGTTGAATCTGAAAAGTTTTTTTTATGGACGACCAATGAAGTGTCAAATCAATTTGAAAATAGTGCACAAGTATATGTACAACTTTAATTTTGTTTTTTTTAGTTTGAATAATATGATTGATTATTTAATTTTTTTTTTAGTTTTTTTTTTTTTTTTACTAATGAGTCAGGGTTAACTTGAACTCGTTACGAATTGACTTATCTAAGTCACGAGCAAGTTGACTTTAGGAATCCAAGTTGAAATCTTAGCTTGAAATCGTCATGAACTGGATTGAGCTAGCTCGCAGGATTTGACTGAATATTGTTTTAAGAAGAAGATAATTTGTACATACTTTTTGGATCAAGCTGGATTGAGCTAAACAGACCTGGATAGTATAAAATGCACACACATTAATACAAATTCACAAATCGATGACTAATCGAACTAGCTCGCAAGACTTCAACTTAAACTCGTTAATTTTGAACCGATCTAATAGCAAGCTGGCTCGTTAACAACTTAGTCTAATAGCAAATAAGTTGTTAACGAACTAGTTAGATGCGAGTTAAGATAGAACCAGGAGCTTTTTTACCACCCCTACTTGTACATATATATAAAAAAACAAACTTTAATTTGAAGATACCACTGTCGAAACTAGCAAATTAACTAGCGATCATTATTATTAATAACGCTGAGGAAAAACAACCAACGGTATTTACAATTATTTTTTGGTCATGCAAATAATTAATCAATATATTTTGTTGGTTTTGCATTGGTATTGAAGATATTTTAGGTTTTCAGTATTATTTATATGGAATTTTTTAGATTTTGTATGTACCAGTATATATCATCATCAACGTAATTCCTTCATAACATTACTGACCGCATCAACAAATGAGAATAGTTATGTAATGAACCATTTCTGTTTAGCGGTTATGATATTGTTAAAAAAAAAATTATTAAACGAAAATATAAAAAAATTATGAAATATTTGAGAATTATCCTGACACTGAATGGTCGTTCATAATTTTGTAATATCTGAAATATTTCCCTTATTATTTGTTTGTCTTTAACATGTTGGTTGTTCATATCTAAATTCATAAGTATTTATATGTAATATAAAAAGTTGTTGTCATTTTTCCATTTTTTAAATAATCATAAAGTTCAAATTTAAATATTTTGTCGAATAAATATTAAAACATCTGTTTCCTCAAAAGATATCAAAACATCTGATGTGTTTTCAGAAACTTTATTTCAAGTAGAACAAGGGATAAATACTTGTATTATCATTACCAAATATATATATTTTCAAAATGAAATATCAAAACATATGATGTGTTTTCTATAATTTTGACATTGCTGGTGTCTGATTAATAAAATTTGGAGGCTTGACATCTACATTTCTTTTTTTTTTTAAAACATCTGATGTGTAAGGATGGCAGACAAAGTGATGTAGATATTATTTTATTTTGAGAAATTATTTTTATCAATTATATATCATTGCATAATAAGATGGTAATGAGATATTCATTTTCTTAATTGCACAATTCTTAATATATTTTATAGTACAATATTACTATATATTTTTCCACTATTGTTACAAAAAATTTCAACATATATAATTTCAGACCGCCTTACCAATAATTAATATGCGTAATTGATTGTCTTAAGTTATCTCACAAAACTATCAATAAATTTGTTTCATTATTTTGTTTAATACAATATATGCTTTGTAAAATTTTCAACAGATATGATGATGATGTGATGAAGCGCGTACCAAAATCAGAAAAGAACAATCCAGCTCTAAGCCAGTTGAAAAGGGTGTACTGAATCGAACAAAGCACAGCAGTACTGAAATGAAAAAGGTATACAAGAATACAAGATGAGAATATGTACCGAATAGAGCTTAATTGGTAATGCTTGATTTAGCAGCAAATTTGTGTAAATTTACAGAACATAATATTCGTATTGCTAACCAATGAATAACTTCAAAATAAATTATTTTTTTAGATATAAAATTAATCAAATAGAGGTGATCAAACTATGTTGGGATTTCATGTGTATGCCTATGGTGAGAATTAAGAAAAATTTCAATCACCACTTGGCTCAATACACAAATGACGTTATTTATATGACAATAACAAACAAGAAACTTCTTAATAGTTTCATTAAGCACCTAATGTGTACTAAATAAAAATAAATAAATTTATTTATTTCTTATACAAGATGAGATAATAATTTATACCTAAAGAGATTGTCAAATCTCTTGTTAGAGGGAAGTTTGATTTCCCTTCTAGATCTCTTGGAACCGCCGTTCTCTTGGAAGCACCTCTTGGTTCACCTTGAACCTAAACAACGAACTACCACACCTCTTAGATAGATGGATGTGAAGTTCAAGGCTTAGATACAACCACCTCTTGATCTTTAAATCAACAAACTATTTGATTTCTTGGTGGCTAAACCTAACAAGAGAAGATGAGAGAGCAACCTTCTCAACTTTTGGTCAAGGAGAAAGGAAAAACGTGGCTGCTCAAAGGAGCTGATTTTGGCAAGTGTTATAGGCAGAAAATTAGCTTGTTTTTCTCCAAAATGAGCCCCCTTAAATAGGCAAGGGTTAGGACAACCCTTTGTGTAAGGTTTGAATCAATTACACAAATGTCACTAGCCTTGTTTAGCCATCTCATACTCTCTTTAATCTCATCTTATGGTTGGTTCAATAAATTAATTTATGAACAAATAATATTATTCATATTATTCTATTATACAATATTTATAGTATTCTTATAATGTATTCAAACATTATACCAAATAATATTTGCATAACTTCATAAATTTATTTATGGTCTAAGCATGTCATATTATGACATTTTATTTTAGCATTTCATCACATGTATTTTATCTTATACATCATTATGAAATGTAAAATACTTGTTGTTTCTCTTCAGTTGGTGTGACCGTATAGAGGATCTATGTCATCTTGGCAATAATATAAAACTTTATATTATTGACTATAAGAGGTTCTATCATTACATTATAGTTATCCAAACGACATAGTAAATCATTTACTCAATCCACTAATTTTGTGTCTATCCTTGTCACATGATATTATGAATAATATGCAAAATAGAATCGTGTCATTTTTGCATTGCATTCGTTTTCTTGGTCTCTCAAGTGAATTATAATTATAACTACATCAGTTATATTGCATGCGATATAATTCCACTTTACCAAGGGGCCCAGTAATATCATAACTCAAATTGAGGGACAATGATAATATTAACATATAGATTTCTCCCGCACAAGTTGTACACAACGAACTGCTATTTTATTCCCATCATAAGATAGTATTTAAATAACAATCACATTTTATGTTTCTCATGTGAAAAACCTACACATCTCATATATAAGATTCTAAAGACACAATGGAAACATTAATGACACAAAACACAATCCATATAATGTTACATTCATTTAGGTCATGCTCAATATATAAAATACACATTTTATATATTCATGTAATTAAATGATAATCCTTTATCAACATTTATAGAACTTCAATGTACTTTAATCTACATGACAATCTTTCTCGGTAATTAATGTTCCTACTTAATTACCACGATTGTGAACTTATTTAGTGATTAAATGTTTCTCATCTTAGGAGTTCTATGATTCAAGATCAAGAGCATCTTTTTGAATACTTCCAAAGATATAACATATAAATCTCAAGGAACAAGAATAATAATATTCGTAATAAAATCATGAACAACACATAAATTATTATTAAAAGATAACTTTCAAAACACACATCTTTCAAACTAATAGTTCAGTTTCATTGGATATCTACTGAGGCCGAATTAATAGTTTAGACTAGTTTTTTCTGAAAGTTGCAGCGTCTATTTATCACATAAATTTTCGAACGTATTGAGCTGAATTATTGATTTGGTTATAGTAGAAACTATAAATTTGGTGTATATATTAACTTAAATTAGAAAATGAGCAAAATAGATAATCAATTGTTGGTCTAGTAACAAAGACATTACTTTTTATGTGAGAGGTTGCAGGTTTAAAATTCGGAAGAAGTAATTTAAATTAGAATGACTTGATCCTTTACTAAAAAAAATAGAGTAGAAATCAATTGAACCGAACCAATAATTTAAATTAGAGTTAGATTAACTGATTTGATCTATCTTGTTTCTAATAATTTTATTTTTAATTTCTAAAAAAGAAGAAAAATGGAGTAACTTGGCTTGGGGACCAATTTATTGCTGGTACAATAAATGATGAGGTGAGTTGAAAATTTAATTGGGTTGATCAACTTAATCATAAATGCAAAGATGACATCCAGAAATCATCAAAATAGATAGCAAGTGATCATTAAAAAGGGAGAAAAAAAATGTAGTAAGTACATCGAGTGCAAACTATAGGATTCAAATCAGCTGAATCCGAGATTTACGAACATTACCTTTGAAATTTTTGAAATCTCGAATCTAGCCGTCCAACTTTTAATGTGCACGCATCTCAGAACAGCTGATTTGTTTATGCACGCATCTTAAAACAGTTCAACGGTTGAATTCAAAATTCTAGAGATTTTCAAAGAGTAGTTGATAATTTTGAATTTCAGCTGATTTGAATCCCAAACTATATGATATGAAAATGGGTAAGGATTAGGTCCTTTTCAATTAGTTGCATATATAATGGGGGGGGTATTGTCATAATCATAGCCTCATAGACCTAATTGGCTAATCCCTTCACAAATTGCACTTAAAATATAAGAGCATCTTATACAGCTAGCTGCTCCTGTGCTGTAAGCCTGTAAGATGAAGACCCACAACCAGCTAACAAGAAATGACTTCCAAAAAAGAACAAAAACACTCACTATTGAATTGACTGACTGACTAATGACTATTACTTTTTTGAGTATATTTGATATTTTTTTACTTGAAGTGGAATTGTTGGAGACAGCTTGAAAGAGCAAAAGGTATACTAGACCAGATCACCTCCCCTATGACTCTAGGACTAGGTCTATCTCTGTACACACTACACACTTACAGGTGGTTTCATTCAGTTCAGGTGTGTTCTTTACACTATTATTATGTGAGATGTCACCTGTCAGATAAAATTTGACAGCTCATTAATCAGAATTCTATTTTTTTTTTCAATATAGGTTCATGTTCTGTTAATAAATGAAAGGTTTATTGATTACTTTTGAAATTTAATCGTTTGGTTTTATCATAATCACATAAAAACATATGAAAAAAATTTAATTTATTTTTATATTGATAATCATTTTAATGATCATTATAATACTTAAAACAAATATAATTACCAATATGTCCCTTTTGAACAGAGACATGATTGAAGTTTGGGACCTTAAACAAATCAGAGTTAAATAATTTATCACCACCCCCACATGGGCCACATCTATCTTTATATCTTAATCTTTGATCCAGTGGATACTATTTATCTACAATATGCGCTGCAGTTCCCCAATTAACTTTATATGTTTTCTTTTTATTTTTTATTTTACAGTAGGTTGGCAATTTATTAGGTTTATAAGTTATTAAGTTCATGTACAGATCAAACATTTCTCTTAATTTATTAGGTAATATATATGACCAATAAATTATTTTACACTTTGATCCCATAAATAAGATGAGGAGGGTTCAAATTCCTCTATTTTTTGTGCCTTCATCATGCCTTCATTTTTTAAAACTTCAATATCTCAAAATTTAAAAGTTAAATGTCAGAATAAAACCGTTAGATGTGATATGTGTTATTTTCTGTATGTGCTCATAAAAAATTATCACATTTCAATTTGTTTTTATGTAAATCAATAAGTTGAAAAATCAACGTTTAGAAATTATTCACATTAGTATGTTTTTTACAAGTTCTTGATGACAACCAACATAAAATTAAAATGTCATAATTTTTTACACATGCATAGATAAAATAATGTAGATCATATGCAACGGTTTTATTTTGACTTTTAAGTTTTAAATTTTGAATTATTAAAGTTTTTAAAAATAAAGGTACAGTGTTGACAAAAAATGAAGGCATTCGAAACCTCCTCAATTAAGATAATTTATTAGTACAAATTAACAGGCAGGAGCTTTTTTAATTATCTATTTAGTCATATAATTTTGTAATGACAAAAACATTGTTTCATGCAATATTACAGAGTCTAACTAGTATGACATCGGTGTCATATGATATCAATTACAAAATTTATTGGATAGACTTCAAATGACTAATTCAAACCGTTCAAACCGATTTACTTTATGAGTGATACATTTACATACAAAATATTTATATTTTCCAATTATTTTAGCATCAAATCAAGCGGTAAAAGATATTGAAAAATAAATGAATTAAAATTAACTTAAAAACTCACACATTTGACCACTTGACTAGATACTAAATAAATTCGAAAAATTATAAATTTTGCATGTAACACACAACTAATGAAATAGATGGGTTTGAACGATTTGGATTCACCATTTGAAGTCGATTCGATAAATTTTGGAGTTGGTGTTATATATGTTGAAATGACACTAATATCATACTAGCCAAACTCTTACTGAGTATGGCTAATATAACATCAGTGTCATTTCAGTTTATATAACACCAACTTCAAAACCTATCAAATCGAATTCAAATGGTAAATCCAAATCGTTCAAACTAATTTACTTTATGAGTGATGCGTTTTCATGCAAACTTTTTATATTTTCGAGTTATTTTAGTATCAAATCAAACGGCAAAAAAATTGAAAAATGAATGTATTAAAATTAACTTAAAAACTTACACATTTGACCGCTTGACTTGATACCAAATAAACTCAAAAACTTATAAATTTTATATGTAAACGCACAACTAATGAAGTAGATCAGTTTGAACAGTTTGGATTCACCATTTAAACTCTATTTGATAGGTTTTGAAGTTGGTGTTATATAGACTGAAATGACACTGATGCTATATTAGCCATACTCTATATGACTTGCTATTTATTTGAACTGCACAATAAAATTATCATATTTATTACTCTTTTATTATCTCCTTACCTTAATATACAAGAATAAAATAGAGATAAGATTAATATTTCAATAATAAAAATAAGATATATAAGTAAAATAAATTTGTAAGCGCTGCAGTATAGAAGTACCTTCCCTTGATAATATACCATACTATTCACACTCATAGTCACAGTGACAAATAAATTATTCAAATTCGGTTCGGTAAGGTCAAAAGTTCATGATTCAGGAATAATTTGAGAATGATTCGGAATTATCCGGAGAAAAGATCTCAGTCCTGCAAAAGTACAAAAAAAAATGTTTTGGAAAAAATTTGGGAAATTTTCTTGAATAATTTGTAAAATTTGGGGAAAAAATCACAAAATTTGTGAATTATTTGGGTTTAATTCGATTAAAGTGTGTTCAATTCGGTATCACCAAAAATACAAATTATTCGAGTTTAATTCACGAATAAAGAATCTTGTGACTATGCTCATAGTTGCAATATACATATACCATCACAAATTAAACAAATATATCTGAAATAGGAAATAGAGCTCATAGTATTTATTTATAGCTTATGGGAAACTGTCGACACTTGATGGGATAGGCACCATATATAAAACGCAGTCATACAGAATTCCCCTAAAAATAATTAGGCCATGTTCGGAGACAAGCTAATGAATAGGAATGGAAATAGGAATAAAAAATTTTGAACTAATTTTTACTGTTCATCGTGAAAAAAATAACTTAGTTCTGAGTGAATTTTTTTTTTCCACAGTGAACAGTAATCTGCGGAATAGGGCCTTAAGGTATCCCATATTCCCATAATATATAGAAATCAAAGGCAAGGAGAGAACCATACCTTGGTCATGAAGCCCATACCCTCCTCATTTCCTTTGTGACCAAAAAATATATATATAAACAAAAATTATAATAATAACTTCATTAAATGCTCTAGCTAATAACTTATTTATAATAAAAAAAACTATATCAGGCATTACTATGAGGGACAGATCTAAAGTCAAGCTAGATGTACTTGACCATCTTTATAATTTTAATAATATTTATCAAATATATTGAAAAAAAAAATTAGTTTATATATATAGTTTAGTTCTCTCGTAAAATACAAAATTTATATATGTAGTCTAGTGGTTAGAGTTTCACTTTGTAATTGTGAAGTTTTTAGTTCAAATTTTAGTGGTCACAAAATTCATATTATATGTATTTTACGTTTCAGCTCTCTCAATCTATTTTTTTTTGGTTCCGCTCACATATATTGGAATATGTTTTGAAATTTTGATTCTGCACTTAAAGTGATATTTTGAGAATTTTAATTTGATTTTCATCTTATTCTAAATATGCTATCGGTAATCAGTATAACATTTAAGAATTTTTCAAATCATTGCAATATCATTGTTATATTTTATGGGACCTCCGACCATGTAGATAAATAATGCGTGTCGTACTCTTGGTGTTTGACATATATCTACACTTCTATTTCGAAAAAGAGTGAAAATAGAAAATGTAAAAAATATATATATATTAAGGGTCGAAGTATTAACAAACTATTTCGGATATCTAATTTTTATATTTTTGTGGAAGATCATATGATCCTTTTGAAAAAAAATTTTTTTTTTTTTACTCTTGTATTATAAATATGCTTGATATTTATTTCCTCTCTATTTGTTAATCATTTATTCTCTTTAGTAACTATATTATGAGTAGAACTAGGGTGTTCTTAAGTTCATCAATCTTCTTGGTGAACTCAAGTCTAAAATCAATCGAATCAGCTTCAAATGAGTAGTTAATTTTGTTCTACATTACGAATTGTCGTGCATATGTAAATTTATAATCACTTTATAAACCCTCCTCATGTATAATTCAAGTTCTAAATGTTCTTTTTTTTTTTTTTTAATAAAGATTGAACATCAAATCACTAAATTATTTAATATCCACTAAGTATCGTCTTTGTCACTAAATCAAAGACTGGTTCTCTCTAAATGTTTTTTTTTGAATTGGCAAAGCATAATCTAAGGACCGGTTAGTTTAAACCAGTGTTGTAAAAAACATCTGTTTAGGCTGATTAATCTGCTGATTAGTCATTAGCGGTGACCAAACCGTCATAAATTTTCTCAATTAATCGGCCGATTATTTCTAATCATTCTCGATTAATTGCTTGGTGATACTATACTCATCCGACAATCACATATCATTATTTACAACACTAGTTTAGACAAACTCAATCTTTTGCTATTGAGCACCTTGCAGCAATGAATTATTATTTTTTCGCCAGTGGAGCACTGTTCTTACTTTTTGGAAAATTTTATGTTGAGTCTTTAATATTTTTAAATAATTAAGTTGGTCGTTAATTTGTTTTTGTACTATTTTAATTCTTGAACTTTTGAATAATCCATTTTTTTTTTACAAATAGTATTGTATTAGTTCTTCCATCGAACGTTTGCTGACGTGGGTTGTTTTAGTAACCACGTAGACGGTAGACCTATGATCTACCACTTGGATTCGAACCAAGCGTCAAGGAAAATTTCAAACCAATGTGCTTCTCAAATTCAGCTTAGAAAAAGTAGGAGGTAGTGTCAGCGTGGGATCATCATTCATTCGTTGCTTTTCTGGAAGAAAAAACAAGAACCTCCTATTCTTTTTACTTTCTATATTTCACTTCAAAGAGGAGGAGAGAGACGAAGGAGAGACATAGAGAGAATAGCAGTTGATTCCATTCCGTCAGTATGAGATCAGTATTTTAATATTCAGTTTATAGGTATTATGTAGAAAGCCACCGCATATCGTATATGCAATGTACGACTGTATATGAGAATTTTTATGTGGATTTTAAATGAGAATTCATATATATTGTTGTTTGTACAATAATTTTTTACGTCTATTTGACTAATTTGCAAAAATATACAATTATTGAATTTTACGATTTCTTCTATTTTGAAGCTATGATAGGTTCAAAAAGAGTAAGAACTGCAGTATAATATGTTTGGACTGGAGAAATCACGAAGACCTTTATCAAGAATATAAGTTGTAAAATCAGAAACTTGATAAAGTATGTGTGAGGTTGATTAAAATGAGATAAAACATTGTGAACATTTTCAAAACGTTGTAACTTTTTTACATTGGTCTGAAACAATAAACTGATCAAAAGAAGAAACATTGTTACAGCGTTATAACGTTATACAAATGTTGTGACATTTTAAAAACGTCATAACGCTATACAAACGTTGTAACGTTTAACAGCTACAGACTAAACTCTACCTGTACTGTACCAACAATGAAACGTGGTAACGTTTATAAATCGTTGTAACGTTTCAAGTAGATTTAAACTTCAAATAACTTTTATTTTGATCAAGTTTGTACAGGTTAAAACGTTGTAACGTTTTGAAAACGTTATAACGTTTTGCTAAGCTGTCAGAAGATTAAAACCCTAAAATCGCATTTGAATAAAACGTTGGTAACGTTTTATTGCAAACAGCTCATTTTTGAGCTGACACTGTAAATAGAGTGATGGGATCTCTTTCTCATTATCTCAGCCGACCCTAATCATTTTAAAAACGATTTTATGAGAGCTTAGCCTACTCCATTGTTGTGAGAGCTTAAAACTTCAAAATCCCTCAAGCAACCTCAAACCTACTTCACTAATCTTGATCTAGATTAGGTTAGAGTAATCTATTGAGTGTTTCTCTTGTGTTTTAGACAATTGAGACCTTATTCTCATCTCTTTGAGTTGGTCCGTTTGACTTCCCGCTTGGTGTGTAAGGGCTCAACGGTTCACAAGTTGTAATCCTTTCGTATTGGGTAATAGAAAGGCGCACCACTCAAGATTGCGAAGCCCCGAAGACGTAGGCCTTTGTTTTGCCGAACTCCGTTAACATCCCGCGTGTCAAATTTCTCTAAACTCATCTATTTAATTTCAATTGCAATTTAATTTCAGTTTTTGAGCAATTAGAAGTGCCACTAAGTGTAACATATATATATATATATAGTAAGGCTACGTTATTTTGCGAATTAAAAGGGTTATTTTAATTCGCACTCATATCTCTAGTTTTGTAATCTAAATAGCCGATTCAAATCATTAGATGTTTAATCTATATTAAAATGTGCTTGGAGACGAAATTTTACATTTATTGTAATTTTTTTACTATTTATTAAGATGGTTTGAAAATCGCTGTTTTTATTAAAATTTTGCACCATTAAAAAATAGCGATTTTCAAACCAACTTAATAAATAGTAAAATAATTTAAAAATATATAAAATTTTGTCTCCAAGTATATTTTAATATAGATTAAACATTTAACGGTTTGAATCGGCAATTTGGACTTCGAAATTAGAGATATGAGTGCAAATTAAAACAACCTGTTTAATTTGCGAAGTAGCGTAACCTTACTCTATATATATATATATAAAGGTATACGGTAATATGTGGTGTAAATTATTGTTAATATACTCTAAAGTCTAAACCGATAATATGTAGTATAAAACACTGTTAATATACTATAAACTGGTATTTTTATCACTGTTAATATACTCTAAACCGATAATATGCTCTAAATTGCAAATTCAGACTAAATATAGATTTTATATTCGAATTACAACCGAATAGACTGAATAATAATGCATGAAGCTAAAGATATTAATTAAATTGAGTTGGATTCGATGAAATTATCATTCAGATTTAGTTTATACAAATATGATGAACTGTAAATATAAATGATAAATTATAGCTCAATTGTTAGATGAAATAATTCTCGTCAGCAGAAAAGTCTGCTTGAAGAACTAATTAACTTGGTCTCTTTGGAAAAGTGAATGGACTAATTTGTTTTTGTTTTTTTTAAGCTAGTTAAGTTGGTGTAAATAAAAATTTCAAGACCATCTTTTATTTTGTTAATAAAAATTGAAAACTAGCTAAAAGAAGAAACCATTTGCCACCTTACCATCAAAAAAGAAGAAGAAACCAATACCATTAAATGTTTTTTTATTGCATAAAGCAGGAAGTTGTAACATTATCCAATAATTTTTACTCTAAGAACACTCCCACGTGGCACTCATGTTAGTGTGGGTCCCATGCAGAATGATTAGTAGAGACTCCATTTCATGGGCCCACTGGATTGGACCAGCTGTCATACTCTCCCTCTCTCTCTCTCATCTCATTTCAATTCTTATCCCAGACTTTAGCTTTATCCTATATATAACTCTCCTCAAGAAAATACATTTAGAAAAGAGTAAACTTAAACCATCACAAAACTTGTTTCTGTTTTCAATCCAAGTTCAAAAAAATACTAAAATAAAAATAGTAAGTCTATTGGTTTCCTCTTTCTCCTATTATCTCATTTCACATATCCACCAGAGGAAAGAAAAGATATTATAATGGCATCATGCACAGATCCTTCATCTCCAACACCATCTGATCTCTCCATCTTGGAAAAGCAAAAGATTTATCTAAATCAATCAGCATACAACTCCAACTTCTCTCCATTTCTCGCATTTAAACCGATGGTCGACGAGAAAAGTAGCATTGCCGGTGGCCAAGTTTATGACCCTATAAATAATCTTGTTAATGGTTGGCCAGATTTTTGTATGGTTAGCTCGACGAGTTTTGTCAGAGGTGATTCTGATGCCGTGAAAGAGATGAATACGAATCGAATCATCAGCGAAAACATCAAGAAAAGAAAAGGCGAGAGCAATGCAATAAGTTTAAAGGTAACATAAATAATTCATGGCAACCATTGAACACGGATCAAACCAATGATAAGTTTAAGGTATTTATCATGATTAATGTGATATCATAATATTTTTCTCTTTGTTTAGGCTGAGAACAGTGCTATTATAGAGGAAGGAGGTGGTTCCAGTAAGAAAACGAAACAAGTTTCTTGCAATGACAGTCATGAGAGGAATGCGAGTATAAAAGAAGGAAACCGAAAGGGAAAGAATAAGAAAGAAATAATTGATGATGACTCGAAAGACAACACGAAGGAATTGGAGACATCGTCAGTTACAGCGAAGCCTGATTACATTCATGTCAGGGCTCGACGAGGCCAGGCCACTGATAGCCATAGCTTGGCTGAAAGGGTATATGATCTTTCTCTATCAAACCCAGAAAAAAAAATTCCTTTTTGAAACAAATTATTGAATCATAATGTCCCCAGTAAGTGTACCGGTTATGATAGCAATGTTTTTGCATTATACCTTATTTCAAAGGAACCTTTTACCTTGTACTTGCATTTCTATCAAGCAAGAGAGCCAATAATGTCAAGTCCTAGATAAGTGATAAAGATAATGCAAAATGAGTAGAACAGCTTAATTAGTGCGCAGTGGCACGAGTCTCCGTCTCTCTTCAGAGATTCAATTTAGAATCTAAAATATGCTGGAGTGTACCAGACCCTTAAACAAAAAAAAATAAAATAATGCAAAATGAGATCATGTACTGCCTCTGTTTTTTTCTTTTTTTTGGAAATTTGAAATAATAGTCTTTAATAGAGTATTTTGATTAAGTAGATGGAATGGGAATTGTGGTATAGGTGAGGAGAGAGAGGATAAGCGAGAGGATGAGGTACCTCCAAGAACTGGTACCAGGTTGCAATAAAGTCACTGGTAAGGCCGGTATGCTAGATGAAATCATTAACTATGTCCAGTCCCTACAGAAACAAGTTGAGGTATATATGCCTAACTAATTAATTTATCTATCTAAATTCTGTCAACAATATCTGTTCTTTCTGACAAAAATTTGTATATTTGTAAACTTACCAGTATTTATTTTTATATATAGTTTCTGTCAATGAAGCTTGCTGCTGTCAATCCAACGGTGGATTTTGACATTGATGACTTCATTAATAGACAGGTAAATTTTCAAAAGAACATAGACCAAATAGGAATTTGCATTTTTCAGGGTCTAAAATTGAAAAACTCACTGTAATTTTTTTTCTGTTTGTCAGATGATCCCAAGTAATGCTGGCTGTCTACCTATGAGTAATGTACTGAATAATCAATTGGATCAAACTTTCCTTCAATTCAACCCATTACAACGATCATCTTGCTATGGTTTAGAAATGCCTATTGAAAACCCGAACCCTGCTTTTAATGGATCTATGCCCGAACTAGTATCAGCCTCTGATACACTTGGGGATCAGTATCTCAGTGTAAGTACTCACCAAAAAAATATAAAAAAATAAAAGAAAAGAAAAAGAAATGAGTTGCAACTACTCTCAACTACTTGCACAGCATCTAACTAATTAATGTCATAAATTGCTGTTTTATAGGTCAACTATTCTTCTTCTAATTGGGATATTGGGTCACAAAATCTTTACTGCCTTGACCCACAACAAGCAAGAACTCTTGGCTTCCCTTTTTAATAGTTATAAGGTAAGAACATTAAAATTAATATATTTTAATTTTAATCATAACATAAAAAATTGACATTTTATCTAAATGACTTTACAGGTACATTTGTTAGCTCAAAATGAAGGATGTTAGAGTAGATGAAGAGTGTCAGAGACTAATTAGCCAACATAATAAAATACATATCAATCAAATTCATTCTTTAGGCAAAGCAAGCAGCCAATTTGTCACACTACCGTCGTGTTCTATGTATATTTCGTACTAATTTTGTTACTTTTCTTTCAGTAAAATAGTGGAAATTTTCTTGCCAATTTCATCTATTCTTCTCAGTTCTCATAAGTTTACACCAACAGTAATTATGCGTGTGACTTATAAATGTTAACATGCCTTGTCGATTTATTAACAAGCTTGCACATTGGATTAATAATTCTTGTAATACACACACACACACACACACACACACACACAAATTGTTACACACTTAACATAATTACAAACAACTCAGTAACAAACAAAAAGGAGGCAAATCTAGTTCTAATAAAAACTGAATAAGCTATTACAATAAGAAAAAACAGAGCATATCATTAGATTGTTCTCCTGCATCTTCAGGGACAGATTATGCTCATACGCTAACTCATTCGTGACAAAAAAGAAGATGAAAACATGAAAAAATCAGAAACAAAAAACAAATTAAGAGTGTTTTTGTCTTAAACTCTTAAAATCATAGTCAGTGTTGGCCTGAAAAAATTCGTTTTTGTTCAGGATGTAATTTTGTCCAATAGTAAGTCAGCATTGATTATGACATTTATTTACTGGATCCGCCCCTGCTTGCGATCATAGCTAATTTATAAGTAACAATAAGGTTTCAGGTTGAAACTGACCTTTGTCAGGGACAGTAATAACAGGTGCAGCTATGCAATTATGAAAACAATATTCGTTCACACTACAATGAGAGTATAAGAGAATTGAAAATTAATGTGATTTCAAAGGATAACTGCCTAACTGGCATCTTGTTTTTTTTCCAGGGACATTTTACAGGACATGGGCCAGAAAGTATGGCACAACAGAAATTAAATTTACTTGTACCTAAAATTAACATTAAATTCAAACTGAGTGCAAGAAAAGTAGATATAAATCAGTATAACGATAAAAAGAAGAGATAAAAGGAGGATAAAGAGTCCCAGTCTCCCTATTCTTGTTGTGTTGTAATAAAATAAAATTGACATCTCCATTTTGAAGAAAAGGGTAAAAAGGTAAATTCAATACTTCATAACAGATTAACAATAGCTTAAATAAAAGAAAGTGTATAGAGAAAGGGGAGTGCTATATTGAGGGCATCTGTTCTAATTTAATTAGAGAACTAAGAGAATTTTTTTCTCTTAATACCGATTTTATCCTTTCACTTTCCTCTCTAACCCATTTAATACAAGAACTAAAGAAAGGTTCTATCACAAATAAAGAAAAGTTCCTTCTTCTTTTTTTCTTTTTTTCTTTTCTTTTTTTTTTGAAACAAGGCTCATTAGCCCATTTTCATTGCTGAAAATTGTTAATTACAGGCGCAAGAAAGTTCCTTCTGACCCACTTTTCTCTCTAACCCAAATAAAAGGAAAGTTCCCCGTGGTAAAACCGCCAAAGATGGATGGTGACAAAATCGGTAGTGCTGAGATATGCGTTGCTGCTCAACAGTTCATTTCTGTTTTCCTTTTCTCTTTTTCTGAGATAGATGCCCTGTAGGTGTTGCTGCTCTGCCTACTGGCTTTCACTCAAATAAAAAAAAAGGTGTTACAGCTCAGGTTTTATTTTCTTTTTTTTATCACCATAAATATATTTCATTGAATAAGTAACATACATCAATTACTTCCTATCAAGAGAAAAAAATCTCCTACCAAACAAGAAAACAAGTGAAAATAACGTAGCCTCTGTACCAGTCAGTACCAGAGTGCCTACAAACCTCCTATATTACTTACCGAAATGAGAAAAAAATAAAAGAAACATGCCCTAAAAAAGTTCCATAATGCAGTAAAGGAAAAAAAGTAAAAAATCAAGCTGTGAGCACTCTGTTGTTGTTGTGTACTTTGGCTATTCATTGTGTAATCCGTTCAAGCAATGGCTGAGGTGCGATAATACGCTGGCAGTATGCTTGGTAGTTGGTGCAATATCCAGTTCAGTGATGAAGCTGTCAAAGAGTTGGCCTTTGAAGTTCTGTCTTGTTGTCCTTGTCCAGTTGGCAAGTTTCTCTGCGCCTTGTAGTGCTCCCTTCCTTACGTGTTTTGTTAGTCGTTGTCGTGAGGTTGAGAACAGTGCCTTGAGCAAGGCCATTGCTTCAGTTTGTACCAATGTTGAGGTTGTAGTTGAGTGGTAAAGTGCATATATGTATTAGCCTTCCTGTCTGATTGTAGCACAGTACCCCCGTACCTGTTTTGTTATGGGCGTCCCATGATGGCATGATCCGTCTAGTTGAATCAAAGTTGTACCTACTCAAGTTGAATTTAAACTATGCAAAAGGTATGAGGAAAAAGCTAGTACCAGTGTTGGAACTGAGAAGGTTGATTTGCCTATTTAGGTGAAATTGAATCAATGGAGATGCATTTTCTAAAATCTCTGCATGCATTTTCTATAATAATTTTTTGGTTTTAGCAATGCGCCTAGGTCAGCCTTCCAGAATTCTATTGGTCGTCTCTTATTTTACACCGATAGAAGTGGTAAATGGGTCAATATTATTTCTGTATATGTCGGATTGATGAAACAAAAGTATATATTGGTAGTATTTCTCTCTAAAACAGATGTTATTAGAAGGACATGAGAAGTATTAATTATATCTAAAAAATTAATAATTGAAGAACAAAATCTGTGTGATTTTCCCAATATGATGAATATAATGTATGAGAAAAGATAATTCACATGGTCATAACTTATAAGGGTACTTCCAAGATAATTCACAATTCACTTGGATATAAATGATAAAAACCAGAGAGTATTCCAAACAAGCTTGATTGTTTTTCGTTTCCGTCTAATTTCAGCCACAATTTCAATCATAGATCCGCCAATCAACACGCTAGCTAGATTTACTCATTTAGTTATTTCCTTTTATGTTAAAGTGTGCAGGTATTAATGATTCTTAGGCATATATAGAATTATAACAAATGAGAGTGCTAAAGGTTTAAAGAACAAGGGCAAATTAGGTATTAGAGTGAAAAAAATTCTCGTAGCTCTCAAAATTAGAATAAATGTCCTCAATATAGCACTCCCCATAGAGAAGAGATGTTAAATTTTGATTGACATGTAAGATATATTATATGATGTTTTGATGACAATCTTAGCAATTTAAGAAGTTTAAATGGTACGCTAGAAATTAACCCATATCAAAAGCGGATCAAACAATTGTTTGAATGTAAAATTGATGGCATAAGAGGAGCAATATAAAATTAATGCCTACGCAACACTTTCTGGATTGATTCCAGAAGAAAAGCAATTTTAATTTAGTACTTAGGCAGCACTTTCTAAATAACACATTGCAGCAATAACACAACAAAAGTGCTTAAGATGCATACAACCTCGAATTAAACCCCTTAATTTTGCTACATCCCACAATTAAACTAGAATAAAAGAAAGATCCATTTGCCACCTCCAACCCAACTTTCCTTATTTACAAAAACATTAGGTCGAACTGACAAACCCTAAATCAAATCACTCACAAGCTGGCTTTGTGTCAAAGCTTGTCAGACAAATTGCAAATGCCTGAAATGCTGACAGAGGGTAACGATAATCCATAGTAAAAATGTCCTTCCCTATCTTACCAAATTGCAATATCACCTTCTCCAGCTCAGCTGGTGGTACTTGAGTTGGCTGATCAGCAACTCCTGGTGCGGCCACCAATTGAAAATTCTTCACTGAAGCCACCGTTACACGTCCTCGAAAATTCAAACACCAACACTGCAGCTGCTCATGCCACCTAGGAGCCTTGTTTTTCAAGACTAGTGCCTCGTCATTATTGTTTGCATCAGGTCCATGTACTATTGTTGTTCCTTTGCCTTGTGATAAGTTCATGTTGGTGAATTGTTCTTCAAGCGGATTTTTAGCGTGGACCATATCAGTGGGAGTTGGGGCTGTGCCATCCATTTGGAGGGAGGAGAGGGGAACATGGTGCATGGTGCAAAGCATCCTCCGTGGACCACGTGTACGGAGCATGTTTAGCTCATATGATATAGTAGCAATTTCATAATTTCCAGCAGGGAGCCTGGGTGAGACTTGCTTGGAGTTGATGCGGTTCCGGGTAATGCGGCTGGTAGGTGGGACCACTGCATCAGATGGAGGCTGGCTGTCAAAGATGGTGAATTTCGTCCCCAGAAAATTGGACCTAATATAGAAATAAGATGATGATAACGGGTACAAACATTGATAGTACCGATATGAAAGAGATCATGAATTGAAAAATGCATACTAGCCTTAATTTTGGCCCATTAGCAAGAAAAGTTGGTTTAAGTTCGCTGAAGTTTATAAATCGACTGAACCTAACAAGAAAGAAAATAAAACTGGAATGAGTGCATTGTGATTTTGTTGGCTTCTTGTTTGTTTTATCAGTTTGTCAAGCATAATTGATCCAATTCTTACTTGCATTATCAATTTATCATGTCCTTCTCTAGCATAAGTCGGTTCAACCTCTAAGATAGCTCATAATGCTTACATAGGGTCTGCTTGGCATTAGCCTATAATAACATTAAAACTTCCTTTTAGCTTTGCTATTTGAATCATGAATGTTTAGAAGTTTCAATTTGCATTTTGCCTCCAACCATTTCTGGACCTCTGAACCTTGTACCATCCTCTCCACCCAAAACAAATTGCACATGCACTTGCTGCTGCTGCTCCTGTCTCTTCTCTCTCTAGGATTACTTTGTTTTGTAGGTTAACTAATTTTCTACATAATATTCTAATTATTGTTTGTCTTTCCTAAATTGGGATAATCCTGTTACTTGTTTTAGGGGGGAGCAAAGCTTAGAACATAATTGCACCAATGCTTGGTTTTCAGGATTTTATTCTCAAATTTACTAAAATTAGGCCATAATTTCTTAAAAACCAACAAATCAATGTTCCTATGCTGTAATTTCGGAAGTAAACATTAATAACTTTTTAATCTGAGAATATTTTGTTGAACTCATAGCAGAGCAAAAAAGTTGATCCACAAATAGATGGTAGGCGTGGTAATTCACTCCAGCACTGCCTCTTATAAGACCAATTTAAACAGAACAAGCAACATAATTAAGAAAATAAAAGAAACCATCACTAGGGACCATGTAGCACCCTTACAATCGTATCAATTTCCCAAGGGGTGAATACACAACCAAAAGAACACAAGAAAATTCACTGCCAGGGGCATGTACCTCTGGAATTGTAGGCCTCTACCAGCAAGGAACACAACAACGAACTCGCATCCTCTGAGATATCTCATATTTTGCATGACATATTGGAAAATCTGAAACGTTCAAATGCATTCTGCACAAATCTCAAAGCACAAATAATACTGGCCTTTGCGATATTTCCGAATAGGAACTGGACATGTCGGTCACGCAAAATATGAGATGTCTCAGAGGATATGCACTCCACAACAACAATTAAGAAAAGGGGCATAAAACAAACAGGTATTGATAACATGATTGCTAATGGTTATGATCTTTTACATTTAGTTACTGTATGATATTAATAATTTCACTAAAAGATATTGAAGGGAAGTTTGTTCTTAATTTTAAAAACAAAAATGGCATTTTAGAAAAAATTTAAAAAATAACTATAAAATACTATTTATTGTGTAGGGGAAATAACAAAATGAAAATATGATGCCAAATACACTCTTTCAAATTAAGACTTAAATGAATTCAGTTAATTTAAGTATCATGTTATTGGTTAATCAACTATTATATTCTCTTATTGAAAGCTTCTATATATTTATACTTTTGAATAGAACTAGGGTGTTCTTGAGTTCACCAATTCTTTGGTGAGCTTAACTCCAAAACCTATTGGAATGACTTCAAATGACAAATCCAAATCATTGAAACCAATCTACTTCATGAGTGATGCATTTACATGTCAAATTTATAAATTTGACATGTAAACGCATCACTTGTGAAGTAAATTGGTTTCAACGGTTTGATTCATCATTTGAAGTAAATCCGATAGGTTTCACCAAAGGGTTTGGTAAGCTTTAAGACCACCCTAATTCTACTTTATACTTTTAAGTTGAAGTTTGCAGCATGGGTGGACTGTACAGGTGCCAAAGCTTGAACCAACCCAGAGCTGAACCCGACCAAACCTGAGACGACATCAAAACCCAAGATGACTCAAAACTCGACAAACTGAATCCCATGCCAACATGCCGAAGACAACCCGAAACCCGACAATGGTTTAAAGTCACCGGATTCCAATCCGACCCGACCAGCCCAATTGTCACCTCTTAGCGGATGGCTTAGTATGATTTTGCTCTTAAGTTTTACTTTCAATTTCAGCTTCTCATTACCCTATCAGATATTCCAATTTTATATAGAGACTACTTTGGTCTGAGCCTTGTATCGCCAAAACCTATTTGTAACTCCGGATGTACAAATTGCAAAACAGGTTTTGGCAGTCATCCTTCCAAATTTAGTATTTTCTTTTGTAAATTTAACCGATAAAACTTATTTGAAAAAGGTAGTTTGGTACTAAGTCTTAACAAAAACAAAGAGTACCAAACTAACTAAACATAAACAAATAAATAGAAACCAACATGTTGTTCTTCATGCATGTTTGCTTTTAGTTTGCTTTCTAAGGCATGCAAGGCATACCTGAGCTTGCCAACATAAGTATTGCTATTGCGAGAAAAATCATCAGACGCCAGCGAAATGACAAAATCAGAACCAGTTGCACGCCGCACCTTTCTAGCTGCCATCAATAGCTTGTCGTTCTCGCCGTGTAATGCTGAGAAATAGGAAAGTAATTGATAAATGCACGTTAAGTTTCTTCTTTTAGTTCAATTTGCCAGGAGGTAAAGTAGACAGTGGATTAGGGAGGGGGGTGGGAGAGAGAGAGAGAGAGGAAAGAGAAACTAACAAGGACTCAAGCCGAGATACAGTCGAAAGGTCGAGGAGGCACGATCTCTTCTGACAAAGCATTGTATTGGATGGTCACGAGGTGCCGGCTATATTAATATTAGAATACAAAAATGGCATTTATGTTAAATTCTGACAAGCAAAGATAAGATAAAAAGTAACTAAGCATGCATGCCAATGTTGGATATTGCATTCTGAGGATTAGTAAAAGATACACTCGACCAATGATGGAGATGGGAAGTAGACCAAAACCAGACTAAGTACCTAAATTGGCCTTCTTCTTGCCCAATTGATAATAAATATACAGCACATGAATTGCAGATACCCAATTTCATGTCCTCATCACTGAAATAAAGAAGTTGTTATTCTAATCAATTTAAATGAACCGAATGGCCTTACATTGAACTGATAGGAATTCGGGACATGAATGCTGATCCCCAGATACAATTGAAACCAACCGCATCACAAAAATAAAACAATTGTTAATTCCAAGTTCCAATTTGAACAAACCAAATTATAGCCTCCAAGGATTAAAAAGGATAAGAAAAACAACTTTTTTTTTACTTCGTATACTTTGCTCGAAACACCCAAAAGGCCAAAACAAGCAAACATTCCATTTTTATCCTGAAACTATGTCTGGCAAAAGCAAATATATTTCAAAACTAAATAACTTTAGTTGCAAAGCAAATGTTTTACACATAAAACTTTTATTCTTTCAATTCAACACTCTTATGTCATCTGCTTTTCTGTTTTCTTGTGTGTTTTGAGAGGAGGGGGAGGGGGAGGGGGCGAAAGAGATGAAACCTGCTTAAGAGACACAGGAAAAGTGAATCGGGCACATTGCTGGAGCGTCTTAACGGCCTCCTTGGTGGCACACCTCCATGACCGGCAAACAGCCGCACAGGCTACCACATTTCTCCTTTCAGGCCACGCCACCTCACTATCCTCCACCCTCTGCACTATGTCCAAAAGCAGCTCAGATGGTAGGTGGGCCCACCTTCCAGTCTGTTCTATCTCCTCTTGGTACTGATTGGGCCGGTGCCACGCATTCGGCCACATGGTTTGGCTAGCCACACGGCTGTGGCCGGCCCTTCCCTCGCCTCTCTTAGATGTGTTGCCCATGCCTTCTTTCATCTCCTTTAGTTCTCTTACGAAACTCTTTAGTGACATCTCTCTCTGTCTTTCTCCCTCTCTCTAATTTACACCTCACTTCCCCGGATTGAAGAAAAACTAGAAATAGCTAACTTCCAGTCCCCATCAAAATTGGTTTGGAAATACTATTTGGAATAGCGTAGAAGGTTTTAAATGCTCTTTAAATGGCAAATTTGAGAAGGAATTTCTTCAAATCGGCCAATTAATTCCCAAATCTAGCCAATTTGCAAACCACACCCAAAAATATCTCCAAAAGAGGGAAATTTGAGGAATGCAGATCACTCAAAGGAGCGCTCTACTTCCCATCCTTCTTCTCCTTCCCCACTAGCATTGCTTCTCTATTTTATTTAAGTCAGAAGCAATAAATCAGACACTTTTACTTAAACAAAAATTCATATATAAAGTTCGACATTTTTTAATAAATTTAAGATACCAACCTCTCCCAAACCAACAAAGATCTGAGCTTTGTTAAAAAGAACTCCAACTTTGCCTTGGCCTTTCTTAGAGTAACTTGAAAGATCCCAATATAAGAAGCAATAAATTACGGAACAGAATTTCTCTTTCCTTGTAGATTTCTCAACCCAAATTTCTCTAGTTGGAACCTATTTCAAGATCCGAGAACAACTCCACTTGCTCGCTCCTTCTCTCATATCCCAAAACCCAAAGTGGAGGTGATGCCAAGGAGTGGAAGACTCAATTTAAGATTTCTGTCGCTCTCTTTCTCTCTCCATCTCTCTCCATCCTCTCTCTCTCTCTATTTTTTTTTTAAGGTGCTTCCTGGACACTGTTCTGTGAACCGAACCGAACCCATGCGAATAGATTGTTACGCGTAACTGCAGATATTTTACAAGGTATGACTTGAAATAACCAAAATGAGTGTTTAATTTGACTTACAACGTTTTTCGATGGAATTTAACAATTTAATTTTGTTGATTTTTATTTATCCTCCAACCAGCTTCTGGATGAATTCGTATCACCAAATGTAAAATAATATTTCTTGTTGAATCTGAACCGTTCAATCAGAATCTGTATAACTATTAAAGCGGTCCCATACGTTCATTTCGAGTTAGATTAGTCTAGATTCTAATTGAACAGCTGTGATTCAAACAAAAATATTTTTTTGACCTCCGGATATGGATTCCTTTTGGATTTGACCAAAATTTTGAACTAATGGCTTTTTAGTAGAAATAATTTTAACCAAACTATAACTTCATTCGGAATATTTTGATTTTTTTTATAGCAAATATCTAGTAAATTTTAGAAAGTACAACAGGAATCTTTTTTTTTTTTAAAGGAAAAACCTAGAAATCTAGCCTCCATATTATATTAGTTAGAACACAAGTAGTATCAATTTTACATAAGAAAAGCAAAATAAAAACAAAAAAAATAAGTAAGTAAATAACTGAAAAGATAATTAAAGAAAAAAAAAGGATTTATTAGTCTTTGTCAATAGAAAACCATTTCTTAAATTATTTCTTTACTTCAGCGGTTTAGTAGCTGAGGGATGATAGAGTCTTGACGAATTATTTAATTTGATGTGAACGTGTATATTATAAAAAGAAGAAGAAAAAAAATCTAATACATCGGTTCATTTTGGATATATGCGAGAGTTATATAATATTATTATCAGAGCAGTTTAATCTTGATCCCTATTAGAAAAGGTGCATCAAATAAATTACAAGTATGTAATATATAGCTTTGTGCATGCTCAACACAAACTCATTTCATTAAATTTGAAATAATTTGGTAATTTTAACAATAATTGTCAAATTAATTTTAAAAAAAGTTGCTAATAGAAATAACTAGATTAGTCGTTCACCTAATAAACTTGTTACGTATCAAAATACATATAATTAAAATGTTATTTAATATTTCTTCAAATTATGATAAACATATATCGTAAAAATTTTCAAGTTACTATATAGACAATAAAACTTGCATATAATTTCTATCATCCCTTATGTTTGTAAATTGTTAAATATATGAACACACACACATATACAATACAATACAATACAATACGCTGTATATATTATATTTCAAATATTGAATTTCTAAATTCTAAATTATATTTTGACAATAATCATTTTTTATCAAATTAATTACTATAGATAAAATTTTACCTTTATTGATAAAAAGTACTTCAAAGAAAATAAAGGGAAATGGTGTTAAAAAAAAGTAAGAAAATGTTAGAAAATCTGCATCCCGGTATTATTAGAGTTTCTAATTTAATAAGACATATTCTAATCCAATTCCAGAGATGTGGAAGAGTTTTTTTATTTACATACTATGCAAGAAAGATTCTTACTAAGAAATTGTTTATAAACTCTATGCTAGTCAAATAATTAGCTCAAATTCTTTCTCATTTTTAATTTTTTTTGCTGACGCGGTCTATTAGAAACTCTAAACCTTTATTAAAACCTTTAGAAACCATAATTTCTAAAAAATAGTTAACAGTTATTTAGAACTCATTTGAATCGCTGGAATGTAGATGCTATAACAATAGTTTCAAATAAGAAGAGTACATATCGCATGTACATGCAATGTATGTAGGATATTATTTAGTTTAAACATTAAACCCTTCTAATAGGTTCATAAATTCCATCCTTCGAAATATAGAACACGCAGGTAATAAAAATATGCATGACATCCTTCAAAAATCACATTATAAATCAAAAAAAGTTTTTTTTTTTTTTTTGAGGTTTAGTGGAAATGTTCCACTAAAAGATATATTTATAAAAAGAGATATTTACATTGGTCGACCGCCAACGGCAGTCTCATAACCTATGTGTTGCTAACAAAAAAAAAAAAAAAAAAAAAAAAAAAAAAAAAAAAAAAAAACAAAAACAAAAAAAGTTGAATATGGTGTTATTGTTCATTTTACAGTGACGCCTCTTCTCTTTGCCTTCTAATTAAATATTTATGGATGAGATTATTTCTTGCTTCTGCCGCTCATGTCATCAGAGAAATCTCTCTTCTCCACTTTGATATGTCCGTCATTTCTGTTACTTGTCTTTCTCAAATTCTTCACATTGTCCACATGATACTCGACGCTGTGTGTTTTCTCCCATGACTTTGTCCCCTCTTCCCTTGCTTCTTTTTCTTCCCTGTTAGCGTGCTGGACTTCTTATTTTTTCTTTTTTCTCTTCCGTCTCTTCTACTTTGAAGACAATGGCTCCAGTTTCTCTACTCTCTTCCACTTCTCCACCTCTCTTTCTCCTCCTAGAGCAATAGCTCCTCAATGTACATCAGATCTATGCCTCCAACTTTTGTGGCCTCCATTTCAATCGTCTGGTAAGATTCTCCCTTATTCTGCCATCGACAGGAGCAGAACTAGAAAATTTTAATAGGTGTGACTAAAAATTAAAATGCACAATTATAGTGAATGTGATTTGAACTCAAGACCTCTCAATCACAAAATAAAGTTTTAACCACTATGGTACAACTAAATATCTGTCTTTTATTGAGGGTGGTTAGAATGTATAGAAAGTTAAAAAAGAAGAAGATAAAATTCAATTAAATTTCTATACGTATAATTAAAATTTTAGAACTATAGGGTTGACTTAGCCACTTTTGGCTAAGTCTTAGATTCGCCCCTGGCTATCGATTTCATTGCTCGTTTTCTATTCAACTCTATAAATTCGTACCAAATCTCTCAAATTTGTTAATTTCTATTGAATTTGTAACTCTTGCATTTCCCCCATTTAATATGTCTAGAAGTTAAAAGTATTGTTCGAGAATTACGTGTTCAAAACTAGATATTGTATCAGATAGTGGCGGAACCACATTAAATAAGTAGGTAACTAAGTGTTTATTTTTAAACTAGTATTGTGCCCGTGCGTTGCAACGGAAACATATTATAAAATTGAATACAATATGAAGAGACATTTTGGTTTAACATTCACACAAAATTAAGAAAAAAATATATTTAAATGAACATAAAAGATACAAATGAAAAAAAAAATGGAAATCCAAATAATAAATAACAATAAAAGAAAAAACAAGAAATGAAAAAAAATAGATCAAATATAAGTATATAACATAAAAAAAAATGTTCTTGAAGTATAATTGCGATTTAATGTCTAATTTTCTCCAAAAGGAAGACAGGTCATTAAATGATTTAGAAGAGAAATGATCAGTGATTTTTTTTGGAAAAGATATAATTAAATGATTTAAATAAGAATTTTCTCTACATATATATTATTGATGGAAATTATATTAACAATGAAAATTTCTCTATATATCATTTATCTACACGAAAAGTTCTAGATATTTTTCATTTTCTCTTCACATAGGAAAGATATGATTGTTTCCATCAGCACAAAATATTGTATTCATCCATTCACAAAGATATAATAGCCCTAAATAAAATTCGGAAAAATATGATTGTTTTTATTTTTATTATTGAAACTATAGAGGAAGAGGGGTGTAGATTTTAACATCGAGCTTCTGATTCAAAGCAGCAAAAGAGTGAGAGAATTTTTTTAAAAACAACTGTTTACTCCTCTGTTTTTATAGACTTCATTAATAGAGTATACTCAATTGATATTCTTTCTCTAATTGATATCTGTTCTTATTTTTTTAGTTGATATTTTCGATGAAAAAAACTTAAGTTGCTAATGAGAAAAAAAATTCCACTTTAAATTGCATGTAATATATATATATATATATTTACTATTCTCAATTTTATTTTCAAAAATAAAACATTTTAAACATCTCTTTTTTACAATATTTTCTCTGCCACCTGACTTTTTAGATAAACTTTTAAAAAATAAAGTTAAGCTTTTTAATAATAAAATTACAGTATGACATTAATGGTAAGGAACACAATTTTTAATATTTGAAATGGTTCATCAAATTTAACTGTTCTTTATTTTTTGTTTTATTGATGAATCAGTAATTTCATTCGAACAATAGGCCGAAAAACTTGAATACTCAATTTATATTATGAAACTCGTGAATATTTGCCCAATGGTATTAGAGCATTTTACTCGACTAAAGGATACACATGATCTATCAATGTTAAAAACCAGAGAAATATGTGGTTTTACAATGTGATAGAGGTGGTCAATATTGTGATGCACGGAGTGTGTCTTTAGATTAATTAAAGAGAAAAACAGTAGAGACATGTCGAATTAATTGTCATTTTGAAATTAATGATAGAAAGATGGATGAAAGAATTTGCATAATTGAAGTACGTAACTTATCACATAATTCTGAAGCATTTGTCGGTAACTTTAATCATCCTTCTCTTTGACAACTATCATAGTGAAGCTTCTCAAACCAACGAAACAATGAATGGAAATGAAGACCTTCGTATGATCATTGAGAATAATGCTATATGCTTAATTTCAACAAATTTTCTATTTTTTTAAGTATTTAGTTCTATTATTGAAATAAAGTTACTTGGAATAATAGTTTTTATTTTATGCTTATATTAATATGTTACCACGGATATAATTTATTACGTGTTTAGATCATATTTAATTTCCTTTTTGATGTGTTTTTTTGTTGCTATATTCAATTGGTGTTCTATTTTTTTTTTGGAGATAAGCACGTAGGCGCCATTGCATAAAATAAGTAATAATTTATTTCATGCATGTTAAAATAATCAATTTATAGTATATACAAAAATACTATAGATTTTATACTGTCATCCGTAAAGAATCAACCATTTAAATTTGTACATCTTTCAAAACGAAAAAATATAATAGAAAGATACACGGGTGATGCCAAATAAATGTGGATGATCCACAGTATATTATTCCTAATTTTTCTACACTGCTTTATATGTTTTCTTTTTGAAACTTGGATATAATGGCAATACAAATTCTCTCTCACATCTTCACTACTTGGAGCAAAAAAAATTGCTATTAAAATAAGGAAATAATTTAATTACATGAATCAAAGATAGCTGTAATGAGAAATTAGGAAAAAGATCGCTAAGGATTTATTCAATTTTAATTGTGACAACCCATGTAGTAATCCGTGTGGCGAGTATATTTTAACTAAATTTAGACTTCTACACATAAAATAAATATATTTAATCCAAAGAAGATAAATTTTGTGTTTGAATGGCTAGTATTCAATTTGAAAATTCATCTTTCAATCTCAGCCATTGGCGGATCAGGACAACTACATGCATAATATAAGAATGGAGATATGAACCCACACAAGGATTTGGCAAATTCCACAAATTAAAATACACTGTAAATTCAATAATTTGAGAAAATTCCAAAACTAAGAAAAAAGAAAATTTAAATTCAACAATTTGACAAAATACAAATTTTGAAGGGGCACGGACATGCATCAGCTAGCTTTTCTTGTTTGCAAAGATCACCAAGGCAAGAACTATGAGTCCTAGATAGATGCCTGATGCCAACATCGACATTGCAATAGAGGCTTTAACATGCGAACAAAATGTGTCATAGTATGAGCATAAGCTTGATTCAAGTAAATGGTCGACGTCGTCAAGTTGTCTGCTAATTGCACTAGCAGCTCCATTGGCAGTCAGGAGCATGGAGACGGCAACTATATCGACAATTGCAATTGATAGTGTTATAATTAAGGGTTTTGGTTTCACGATAATCGATATCAGCAATGAAGCTATTGAGTAGATTAATACGATGATATTCGCTGCAAGAAAGTACCTACATGAAACAAAAAATAATTTTTCTATAAATTAATTCAATAAAATTCAAATATCTTTGAAGCAGCCTTTTTGCACATTCAACTGTAAGAATCAGAGAAATGATCTTAATTAGTTCAATAATAAACAATTAATAATTAAAGTTCTCATAAGTAATAATGAGTGAGCTCAATTTTTGGTTGTTTTATTCTTGGAATAGTAATTAAATCCTTACTTGAAAGCAGAGAAGCGGGAAAACCTTTGCTGTAGATTCGAGGCAAACCCTCGTCCTTAGTTTGATTGGCTGTACCAATGATCACAGTTGCGAGGAATGTGGTCAAAATGGCCGCACCGCGCGCTATGTACCCAATCATCACCTCTAACGATATTGGCTGTGTCGCTTGCTCTCCTTTTTGTTGCATGAATGGTGGTGGTGCAGAGGTAACTGGTGGCTGCTGGTTATATTCCATTATCTTTCTTTTCTCTGTTTTTCTAAATTCAAATTTGTTTGAAGGTGATGGAATGAGAATCTTGTAGGGGGGAGA